>JAKCPB010000320.1:0-72047 GCA_021442155.1 Cymbidium sinense | reverse complement strand
TACTTCTTTAAGGACTAGCTTGAGCAATACAAGTTGGGAGCCATGGTTTACCTTTCTAATCCTACCTTTCCTCCTTTCCTTCGATTTAGAATCAAACTATCCTTCTCAGATCAATCGTTCACCTCTTGAGATTGACTTGGAGCCAAGCGACTCGAGGATCCCATAGGAGAAGTTATAGGTATGTTATTAAGGTAGAACTTTCCACAAGCTCATCATTCCAGAAGTCATTGAAGTCAACTTACACATTGACAAAGTTCTACCCTAGGTAGCACCTCGGGATAAGGGTAAGCAGTCATTGGTTCTAGTGAGCATAGCCCCTCCACGGATGCTCCACCCATGGATACATTTGTGGAGGACTAAGATTACAATGTCCTAGCTCACCTTACAAAGTTTCCAAGTTAAGCATATCGATGCCCTTGTCTTATCTAAAGAGATGAAGGAATTTCTAATCAAGGCCTTACTTGATCTAGAGATATACTTTCATTGACCTACTAAAGAGAAGGCATGCCACTCAAGGACATCTTAGGAATTAAATTCATGATGAAAACATACTCTTAGGGATGAGCACAATCACCTCTTTACATTAGTGGATGTTGGTAGACAGTATCCAAAGTTTTGGTTGACCCAGTGTACCTCAACATTATGAGTCTAAGAACATCTCCAAACTCTAAAAAGAAAGGATGATGTTGAGAGGATTCAATGAACAAGATGAGAGGACCTTATGTTGTTTAATTTTGGATGTATAAGGGGGGGGGTTAAGGTGATCAGTTACTACATTGAGGTATGATGTACTATCTCGAAAGATAGAGACATCACCATACAATGGACCAAGTCACGTAATAAGGACTCCTAAGGCATGATGGGTCTTGACATAGCAATTTTCCCCTACTTTACATGGATGAATAAAGTAGGGTTTATATTAAACTAGGTTCTTAAGTTCCCTATGGAGGCAAGCCTCCATAGTTAATTACATCTTAGCAAATAAAATTTCCTAAGAATACTCTCGATTAAAGTAGACAATTATCATCTCCAAACATTTCAAGGTTAGACTATCAAAGGATTAGTTGTATTTGGAAAATCATTGGGAAAGTTCAAGGAGAAGACTTATTTTGGAATCCAAATGAAATAAGTAAGAAATTTCATGACACTAGGAAGCTTAGTGAGCATTCCAATCTATCCTATGGTTGGGCTTTATAATTTTGAGGTTGAGGAGATTTATATTTTTTGAGTTAAAATTTTATTAGATAACTAAGGCTTATAATCCACCAACAAAAGGTTGTGGGAATGCTTAAGAGGTGAGGATTTATGCTCGTAGCCTAAAGGAAATAGCTATCTCAGATCCTAAATTGAGCTTTAGTATGAGCTAAAGCATGACCTAAATCTAAGAGGTGGACATTAGGGTTTACCTCTACAAGTGAGAATAAATTGTCGACTTTTTGGACTTATAATTCTTGGGTGGCGCTAACTCCTCCTATGATTTTAAAACTAAGTAGTCTAGTTTTATTGCAAGATAGCCATGGTAGTTATTTAATTAGAAAGAGACTAAAGTCCTAAACACTCTATGAGACTAGAGCATGAGTGGTATGAGCATATGACTTAATCTATAGATGCAAAATCTTTATAATTTTTATTTCATTTTAGAAACATCATTTTGATAGAGGCTTTAGGATTTCTTATGCCTAAATGCATGATGAAATAGGTTATGGGTCAAATCAGCTAGAAGAAGATGTTCTCCACCATAATGGATGCCCTCATAGGTCAAGCATTCCTTTATGGTGTAAGGATGGAGATCATTCATGTTCAAGAGAGAAAGAATATGCATGCATGATGTGAAACATACAACCATACAACTAAGGGGTTGCTAAATCTTTTAATTATCTTATTTATGTCTTAGGCTTTATAATGAGGTTATGAGTTGTTTAAAATTTAGTTATGAGTGATTAGTTGGGTAAAAAATTTAATTTTATCCTAAGAGCTTAATCATATCCAATCCACACATTAAAGCATCAATCATTTAAGAAACTATGAAAAGCATGCCATCCCCATGCATAATGTAAACATAACATCAAACAATTATATAAACTATCATAAAAGAATAAAAGGATGCATTGAGATGCGTTTACAACTGAAGAGAGAAAATATGGGTAGAGCTCTACCCTTATACAAGTGAGTATGAAAGAATAATTATAATTGTATTAAATTATGGGGACTTCTTTCTTTGTATCTCCATTTTATTTGGTTCCTTCTTTGATTTTGATGGTGCTTGCTTCAAAGGCATCGGGACAGGAAAAAAACCTTCGCCACTACTCATCCTAATGCGATAGCACTAATCTAATTCCTATTATAAAATTACATTTATGTGGGAAAAGTAAATCTAACTACACCTTTAAATAAAGGTTAGCTAAATATACATATAATCCCAAGCAATTGTATTTATAATTTGGACTACACATGGGTAACTAAGTCCTAACTTGGATTATGCTTAAGGATTTAAACAACCTACAAAAGAGCATTCACATTTATTTTTAAGATCCCAAGCATAATCCCTATAAAACATGATTAAGCTAATATTATCTATCATCATCCTATAAAGCATACACCCTAACATCCAATCTAAAATAGTACATCATAAAACAAAACACACATCACATCATACACCATCCCTTAGAGCTAGAAGTGGTGACTTAATTCTAATGTGTATATTAAGGCTTGTGTGTTTCATCTTGTCGCATTAGTGTTGTATTTTCTAAGTGTGGAAGGATTCAATTTAACATTAAAGGTTGATTTCACTTGAAGTAGTTTATTTAATTTGAGAATTTTAATTTGTGTTTTCTTTTGTTTCATTTGATTACACTTAATAACTAAGTGTTATAAAGAGAGTAAAAGAGGATTGCCTTCTTTCATCCCTACCTTATGTCACTTTCTAAAGTGTATTAATTTGATTTAGTTCTCTTTAACAAATGGATTATTAAATGATTTAATAAATCCTAAGTTTAGGTTCACTTTAAATAATCTATTCAAAATGAAAGGCATCTTAAGATTAATTTAATCAATTACTACCACATGACATATATTAAATCATTCCTTTCCATCACATGTAACATGCATATGATTTAATCCTATGTGTATCTATACATGCAATATATTTTAGCACACTTAAATGATGAATGTATGTGTATGTTTTGAATTTATATTTTATTTGATTAAATTATTTAAACATATTAATTTAAAACTTTATCCAAATTTCTATACAAAAAGGATGAAAGAATGAAATTAAATAGGCATGTGGCATTGTTAAACTAGGGAAGTGAGGTAATCAAATGACCTCCTTGGAGCTAGCTAAAGCTTCGTATTCTCGGATGTCTAGACTATATACCCATTTTCATTCAAATATATGTTATTGTATACATAAACATAGGAAGTAAGCTCCAAAATTATATGGCTAGTTAATTCAAAGCCAATTATGAATGCATGCAATTTTAATGTAAAATGAGATTTTCATTTACTAATCACATATACATATACATGTACAAAGATATAAAAAAGTGCGTGTCATTGTTAAACCAAGGAAGTGAGGTAATCAAATGACCTCCTTGGGGCTAACTAAAGCCTCTTATTCCCGAGATGTCCAGACTACATACTTGCTTTTCTTGGACACACATGGATGTATACATGAATGAGGGAAAGAAAATCATGCAAATATTGTATTTTTTTTATTGAATCATTTATATTTATGATTTAAACATCTATCCAAATTCTAATGTTGAAATACATAAGAATGAAATCAAATGGGTATGTTCCATTATTAAACCAAGGAAATGAGGTAATCAAATGAACTCCTTGGGGCTAGCTAAAGCCTCATGTTCCCGGGATGTCTGCAGTACATACCCAATACCATTCAATCTTATATAAATCAACACATTAATAGAGGAAAGAGAACTCAACATTCATACACTTAAGCTATAAGCACATGCATTTCTTATGTATTTATAAATGGCATCATAACACATATTATTATTCATTTATAAGCTTTTGAAAAATACATTTGGATTTAATAGTTATAATAGCCATGCATATATTAAATTAAATCAACACATGCAAGCTTAAGTGTTACATAAAGAAATCCATTTTATTTTACTTGATTTTGAAAAGATGGATGCATGAATTCAAATGACATACCAAATTTAACATGATTGGAAAGACAATCAAATATTAGCATGTGATTCATTCAACCAAACTAGTTCTTAAGGAAAATCAAATCAAATAAGATTATTTAAATCAAACCAAAGCTTCTTTATTAATTAAGTTTTGGATTTGATTTGATTTAAGGCGGAGAAGAGAAATCATTAACTTGTTATTTTAAACCCATTAGTGAATTGATTTAATTTAAGGAAATGTAATTAAATTGATTTTGTGGATTAATTTTAGAAATGTAATTAAATAAAATGTTAGCATGCTAATTAAGTTAATTTATAAGTTTTATTTATAGTTAAGGTTTTTTTTTGTTTTTTTTTGTTTTATTTAGTTTAGGATTAGGTTTATGTTTAGTTTGTTTTAGGTTTATGCTTAGGTTTTTTTTTTTTTTTTTTTTTTATTTTTGTTTATTTTTTTTTTAGGTTTATTTTTTTATTATTTTATTTTTTTTTAGGTTTTTTTTTTTTATTTTTTTATTTATTATTTTATTTTTATTTTATTTTTTTTTTTATTTTTATTTGGTTTTTTAGTTTAGGGTTTAGGTTTAGGTATTTGGGGTTTTTTTGGGTTTTTGGTTTAGGGTTTAGGTTTACAGGGTGATTAGTTTAGGGTTTAGTTTTTTAGGTTTAATTTTGTTTATTTTGTTTTATTAGTTTATTTTTTATTTTAATTATTATTTTTAGGTTTTATTATTTATAGTTTTTATTTATTTATAGTTTTATTTTTTATTTTTTATTTTATATTTATTTATTTTTTTTTATTTTTTTTTTTTTTGTTTTTTTATTTTATTTTTTTTTATTTTTTTGTTATTTTTTTTTTTTATTTTAGGTATTTTTTTTTTGGTTTAGGTTTTAGTTAGGTTTATTTTATTTTTTAGTTTTATTAGGGTTTTATTTTTTTATTTTTTTTTATTTTTTTATTTTATTATTAGTTTTAATTTTTATTATTATTTTATTTTTTTTTTTTTATTTATTTTTTTTTTAGTTTTGGTTTATTTTTTTAGTTTTATTATTTATTTTATTTTATTTTTAATTTTTTTTTTTTTTTTTTTAGGTTTAGTTTTATTTTATTTTTAGGTTTTTTTTTTTAGTTTAGGTTTTTATTTTTTTTTTAGTTTAGGTTTAGATTTTATTTTAGGTTTATTTTTTTTTAGGTTTAGGTTTAGGTTTATTTTATTTTATATTATTTTTTATTTAGGTTTAGTTTTATTTATTATTTTTTTTAAGTTTTATTAGTTTAGGTTTAGTTTTTATTTTTTTTATTTAGGTTTAGGTTTAGGTTTAGGTTTATTTATTTAGGTTTAGGTTTAGTTTAGTTTAGGTTTATTTATTTATTTTTTATTTTAGTTTAGGTTTATTTAGTTTATTTAGTTATATTTTTTAATTTTATTATTTTATTTTTTAGTTTATTATTTTTATTTATTTTGGTTTATTTATTTTTTTTTAGGTTTTTTTTATTTTATTTATTTTAGGTTTATTTTGTTTATGTTTATTTTTTAGTTTAGTTTTATTTTATTTTATTTTTTATTTTTAGGTTTTTTATTTTTTTTTTAGTTTAGGTTTAGGTTTAGGTTTATTTATTTAGGTTTAGGGTTATTTTAGGTTTATTTTTTTAATTTTTATTTTTAATTTTTAATATTTTTTTTTTTTTAGTTAGGTTTATTTATTTAGTTTATTTTTTATTTATTTATTTTATTTTACTTATTAATTTTATTTAGTTTAGTTTATTTATTTTAGTTAGGATTTTTATTTTAGTTAATTTTTTAGGTTCACATTTTGGTTTAGGTTGATTTCTTTTTATTTAATTTAATTTTATTTTATTTTTAGGTTTAGGTTTTTTTAGGTAAGTTTAGGTTTTATTTTATTTTTTTGGGTTTAGGTTTAGGTTTTAGTTTAATTTAGGTTTATTTTAGGTTAGTTTTATTTTAGTTTATTTAATTTATTTAGTTTAGGTTTAGTTTATTTTAGGTTTAGGTTTAGGTTTTATTTTTTAATTTAGTTTATTTTAGTTTTATTTTATATTATATGTTTTTTAGTTTATTTTTTTAGGTTTAATTTTTTTTTTAGTTTATAGTTTAGGTTTTATTTTTTTCTTTTTTATTTTATTTTTTTTATTTTATTTTTTACTTATTTTAATTTATTTATTTTTATTTTATTTTAGTTTTATTTTATTTATTTATTTTTTTTTTTTTTATTAGTTTAGGTTTTTATTTATTTTATTTTAGTTTATTTTTTATTTTTATTTTTATTTTATTTTAGGTTTTGGTTTAGGTTTTAGTTTATTTTATTTTATTTTTTATATTTTATTTATTTTTTAAGTTTTATTTATTTTATTTTTTAGGTTTTATTTAGGTTTTAAGTTTAGGTTTTTATGTGTTTAGGGTTTGGGGATTAGGGATTAGGGTTTAGGGTTTAGGTTTAGGGTAGTTTAGGTTTAAATTTAAGGTTTAGGTTTAGTTTAGTTTAGGTTTAAGTTTAGGTTAGGTTTTTTAGTTTATAGTTTAGGTTAGAAGGTTTAGTTATTAGTTTAGGTTTTAGGTTTAGGGTTTTAGTTTAGAGTTTTAGGTTAGGGTTTATTTTAAGTTTTAGGTTTAGGGGTTTAAGGTTAGGGTTTATTAGGGAGGTTTAGGGTTTAGGGTTTAAGGTTTAGGGTTTTTAGGTTTTAGGTTTAGGTTTAGGTTTAGGTTTAGGTTTAGGTTTAATTTAGGGTTATTTTATTTAGTTTAAGTTTATTTAATTTATTTTTTTTATTTTAGTTTATTTTATTTTATTTTTAATTTATTTATTTTATTTTGTTTAGTTTTATTTATTTATTTTATTTTTTTATTTAATTTATTTTTTTAGTTTAGGTTTTTTATGTTTATTTAGTTATTTATTTTAATTTTTTATATTTTAGTTTAGGTTTATTTTTATTTTTTTTTTTTTTTTATTTATTTTAGGTTTTTTTTTTTAGGTTTTTTAGGTTTAAGGTTAGTTTTAGGTTTTAGTTTTATTTTATTTTAGGTTTATTAGTTTATTTTTTTTAGGTTTAGTTTATTTTTTTAGGTTTAGGTTAGGTTTATTTTTATTTAGTTTATTTATTTTTTTAAGTTTTTAGGTTTAGGTTTAGGTTTTATTTATTTTAGGTTTAGGGTTTAGTTTAGGGTTTAGTTTATTTTAGTTTTAGGGTTTAGGTTTAGTGTTTAGTTTAGTTTTGGGTTTTATTTAGGGTTTTATTTTGGGTTTAGGGTTTATTTAGGTTTAGGTTTAGTTTATTTTATTATTTTATTTTATTTTTTAGGGTTTAGATTAGGTTATTTTTAATTTTTTAATTTTTATTTTTTTTAGTTTTATTTAGGTTTTATTTATTTTGTTTATTTTTATTTTTTTTTTATTTTACTTTTTATTTTTTTTATTAGTTTAGTTTATTTATTTTATTTAATTTTAGTTTAGGTTTTTTTTTAGTTTATTTTTTTTGATTTAGTTTAGTTTAAATTTATTTTTTTTAATTTTGTATTATTTTTTATTTTATTTTTTTAGTTTAGGTTTATTTTAGTTTAGGTTTAGGTTTTTATTTTATTTTTTTACATTTTAGGTTTAGGTTTTTTTTTATTTTAGGTTTATTTTTTAGGGTTTATTTTTTAGTTTAGGTTTATTTTTTTAGTTTTTTTTATTTAGTTTAGTTTAGGTTTAGGTTTAGTTTTTTTTTAGGCTTAGGTTTTAGGTTTTTATTTATTTTAGTTTTGGTTTAGTTTTTAAATTTTATTTTTTAGGTTTTTTTAATTAAGGATTAGTTTTATTATTATTTTGTTTAGGTTTTTTTTTTGGTTTAGGTTTATTTAGTTTTATAATATTTTATTTTTATTTTGTCTAGTTTTTATTTATTTTGGTTTTATTTTCTTTTAGTTTTATTTAGGTTTTATTTATTTTAGTTTAGTTTTTTTTTTTAGTTTAGTTTAGGTTTTGATTTTAGTTTATGTTTTAATTTATTTTATTTTGATTTATTTTTTATTTATTTTATTTTAGTTTTTTTAGTTTGGTTTAGGTTTTTAGCTTTTTTTTTAGGGTTTTGGGTTTTGGGTTTTGGGTAGGTTTAGGTTTAGGGTTTTAGTTTGTTTTAGGGTTTATTTAGGTTTAGTTTAGGGTTTAGGGTTATGGTTTTAGGTTTAGTTAGTTTAGTTTGGGTTTAGGATTTTTTGGTTTTTTCTTTATATAATTTAATAAATTTAGATTCAATATTTCTTCTTTTTTATTTCATAGTATTTTTTCATTTTTTTTTTTATATTTTTTGGTTTATTATTTTTTATGGTTTAGTTTATTTTTTAATTTATTTAGTTATTTTAGGTTTATTTATTTTTTATTTAGTTTAGGTTTATTTATGTTTTTTATTTATTTTTACTTTATTTTTAGGTTTAGGTTTTATTTATTAGTTTATTTATTTTTTTTTTTTAGGTTTAGGTTTATTTAGTATATTTAGTTTATTTTATTTATTATTTTATATTTTATTTAGGTTTATTTTTTTTTATTATTTTAGTTTATTTATTTTAGTTTATTTATTTTAGGTTTTATTTTAATTTATTATTTTAGGTTTGTTTATTTGGTTTATTTTTTTGAATTTTATTTTATATTTATTTTATTTTTTTTTATTTAGGTTTAGGTTTAGGTTTTTATTTTATTTTTTTTTTAGTTTAGGTTTAGATTTTATTTAGTTTATTTTTTGAAGATTATTTTATTTTTTTTAGGTTTAATTTAATTTTTTTTATTTAGTTTAGGTTTAGGTTTATTTTTAGTTTAGGTTTAGGTTTATGTATTTAGTTTTATTTATTTTATTAGGTTTATTTATTTTATTTTATTTTAGGTTTAGGTTTATATTTTACTTTGGGTTAGGTTTTATATTTTTTATTTTAGGTTTATTTTTTAATTTTATTTTATTTACATTTTAGTTTTATATTTTAGGTTTTATTCTTATTTATTTTATTTTTTAGTTTAGTTTAGGTTTTTTTATTTATTTTAGTTTATTTATTTATTTTATTTTATTTTATTTTTAGGTTTAGGTTAGGTTTAGTATTTAGTTTTTTATTATATTTATATTTATTTTATTTAGGTTTAGGATTTTTTTTATTTTAGGTTTATTTTAGTTTAGGTTTAGGTTTTAGGTTTTTTTGGATTTAGGGTTTAGGGTTCAGTTTAGGGTTTAGGGTTTAGATTTAGGGTTTAGGGTTTGGGTTTTAGGGTTTAGGGTTTAGGGTTTAGGGCTTAGTGTTTAGTATTTAGGGTTTTGGGTTTAGGGTTTAGGTTAGAGGGTTTAGGGTTGGTCTATGGTTTAAGGTGTAGGCTTTAGGGTTTTTTAGGGTTTGGGGTTAGTTTATGGTTTAGAGTTTAGGATTTAGGATTTAGGGTTTTAGGGTTTTAGAGTTTAGGTTTTTTTTTTGGGAAATTAGAAAAATTTTATTTGCTACAAAGAAAAAAGTCCTTAGAGGGGCAAATCTCTAAGCATCAAGAGCTACAAAAGTCTAAGGAGATAAGCCTAGCTAATATAATATAATGAAAGTATGCTAATAAAAAAAGAAATAGAGATCCACCAAAAATAATCCTTGAAATTAGCAACAAGCTTCCTCTGCTCCTTTTGAAACTAGCACAACCAAGGAACAAAAGTTTCCCAACCTATACCAGAGATTTTCAACAAGCTTGTAAAGGGATGAGTATAAATAATGAAATAGTTAATTAAGCATAAAATACAAGAGCAAAAGAGTAAAAGATGAAGAGAAAAGGCTCAAAAATTATAATCGTTTAAGGGACACCATATGTAAGCATCAAACTTCAAGTGAAGGGTTACAATTACATATAGCACTATACCAAAAGGAGTGGGAAACATCAATGCCATCATTGCCGACATATCTCTTGTAGCAATAGTAAATATCCAAAACACCCAGTCAATATATTAAACTCGAAAGCAAATAAGGGGTAACCCACCAGAAAGCATTAGACTAGAGGAGCACCAAAAAACCACCAATTGCTAACACAATTGCTAGGAGCAAACCTCACAATATAGGAAAAAGGACTAAATAGAGACCAAGGAAAAAAAGGAGGACCTTAGTTGATAAGGTCATTCATTAAATGAACATGCAAAAAACTAGAAATAATAATATCTAGAGGAACAGTAAGAGTAACATCAAGAATGTTAGGAAGTGAGGAAACCATCAAAATAGGAAAGGGAAGAAGTTCAAAACAGTCGAAATAAAATCCCAGGTAGAAACTAGAAAAGAAGAATGGGAAAGTAAGTAGATTCCAAACATAGACTCAAATAGATCAAGAATTATAAAGTAAATACTCTTTTGACCAAAATTAGCTAGAGCACCCAATCAAGACTAGCAAGGCAGTTCACCAGCAAGCCACCAAGGCGCCAAGGATTCAAATCAATAGACTTAGAGCCATCAAGATGAAAGATAGAGTCATCGGTCATAAACATTAAAAAATCCCAAGGGAAAGAAGAATCTGACCATAATCCAAATCCAAGGACATGAGAATCCAGTTTAAATAGTTAGATGGCAAAATATAAAAAGTAAGATCCCTTTAGGATCACAAATAATCCAACAACGAGCGATTAAATCAAGAACCCTAATAGATTCATCATCCAAGTCCAAAAAACATCTAGCCAGTAGTTTGCAGCCTTCCAGTTCATAACACAAAGAAAAATAGAACCTCAGTATCACAAGAGGCACACCAAATATTCATAAGTTATAATAATCCAGAAGCATCCAACATTACACTCATCTAGAACAACACTAAAGAAAGGATAGATAGCCGTAGAAAATAGTTCTCCAAGCTACAACCAAAAAAAAATAAGCCTTAGGTCACACTCCTCTTTAGTAGCAAAACCAGAAAGGACAACCAAAAAAACTAAATAATCGATTAGAAACAACAAGGTGGTAGAATAGCCAGCCAGAATAATATAGGGTTTTAAGGTTTAGTTTAGCTTTAGGATTTAGGGTTAGGTTAGGTTTAGGGTTTTAAGTTTAGGATTTAGGGTTTAAATTTAGTTTAGGGTTTAGGTGATTTAGATTTAGGGTTTAGGGTTTAGGTTTAGGGTTTAGGGTTTAGGTTTAGTATTTAGAGTTTAGTTTTAAGTTTAGGTTTAGGAGTTTAAGGTTAAAGGTTAGTGGATGGTTTATAGTTTAGGATTTTTATGGTTTAGAGTTGTTAAGGTTTAAGGTTTAGGGTTTAAGGTTTAAATTAGAGTTTAAAATTTAAATTTAGTTTAAGTTTTAGGTTTAGGTTAGTTTAGGAGTTTTAGGTTTAAGTTTAGTTATTAGGTTTAGGATTAGTTAGTTAGGGTTTAAATAGTTTAAAGTTTTAGGTTTAGGTTAGTTTAATTAGGTTTAAATTTAGGATTAGTTTAGTTTAGGGTTTAGGTTTAGGAATTTTGTTTAATTATTATAGGTTTAAATTTATTTAGTTTTAATTAGTTTATTTTTTTATTTATTTTTATTATATTTTATTTTATTTTATTTAAGTTTTTTTCTTTTTTAGTTTAGTTTATTTATTTTAAGTTTATTTATTTTAGTTTGGGTTTTTTTTTTTAGTTTTATTTTTAAGTTTAGGTTTAGGTTTTGTTTACTTTTAGTTTAGTTTTATTTTTATTTTATTTTTTATGTTTAGGTTTTATTTTTTATTTTTAGGTTTAGGTTTAGGTTTCTATTTTATTTTTTTAGGTTTAGGTTTTAGGTTTTTATTTAGGTTTATTTTTTGGTTTTATTTTTAGTTTAGGTTTAGGTTTTTTAGTTTATTTTAGTTTCGGTTTAGGTTTAGGTTTAGTTTATTTTAGGTTTAGGTTTATGTTTTAATTTTAGTTTAGTTCATTTTAGTTTAGGTTTAGGTTTAGGTTTATTTATTTAGGTTTAGTTTTTTTCATTTAGGTTTAGGTTTTTTTTATTTTATTTAGGTTTACATTTTATTTATTTATTTTATTTTAGGTTTTATTTAGTTTAGGTTTAGGTTATTTGATTTTGAGGGTTTAGGGTTTAGGGTTTTTGGTATAGGGTTAGTTTAGGGTTTAGGGTTTAAGGTTTAGGGTTGTTAGTTTAGGTTAGTTTTATGGTTTATTTTTTAAAAAAAAATTAAGTAAACTAGTATGTTTAGGTTTTTTAGTTTATTTAGTTTATTTTTATTTATTTTATATTATTTAATTTATTATTTGTATTTAGGTTTTTTATTTTTTATTTAGTTTGGTTTATTTATTTTTGGTTTATTTATTTTAGTTTATGTTTTTTATTTTAGTTTATTTTTAGGTTTAGGTTTTCATTATGTTTTAGTTTTTTATTTTTATTTTATTTTTAGGTTTATTTATTTTAATTTTTTTAGTTTTGTTTAGGTTTTGGTTTAGGTTTAGGTTTAGGGTTAGTTTGAGGTTTAGGGCTTAGGGTTTAGGGTTTTATTTATTTGTTTTTTATTTTTTTATTTTTTTTTAAATTATGTATACTTTGGTTTAGGTTTATTTATTTTGTTTTAATTTATTTTAGTTTATTTTATTTTTATTTTATTTAGTTTAGTTTATTTATTTTAGGATTAGTTTAGGTTTATTTTTTTAGGTTCGGGTTTATGTTTATATGTTTAGTTTTATTTTATTTTATTTTTTTAGATTTAGGTTTTATATATTTGGATTAGGTTTAAGTTTTTATTTTATTTATTTTTTTAGGTTTAGGTTTTTTTTTTTATTTTAGGTTTAATTTTAGGTTATAATTTTAGGGTTAGGTTTATTTTGTTTATTTTATTATATTTAGTTTAGGTTTAGGTTTAGGTTTTATTTATTTAATTTAGTTTATTTTAGTTTAGGTTTATGTTAATTTTATTTTGATTATTTTATTTTTTTTTTAGGTTTAGGTTTTTTTAGTTTATAGTTTAGGTTTTATTTTTTATTTTTTAGGTTTTATTTTTAATATTTTCTTTAGGTTTTATTTTATTTTATTTTGTTTATTTTTAATTTTTAGTTTAGGTTTTAGGGTTTAAAGTTTAGGGTTTAGGGTTTAGGGTTTAGGGTTTAAAATTATTGTTTAGGGTTTTAGGGTTTAGGTTTAGGGTTTAGGTTTAGGTTTAGGTTTGGGTTTAGGTTTAGGTTTAGGTTGTTTAGGGTTTAGGGTTTTAGGTTTTTTTAATTTTTATTTAGTTTAGTTTATTTATTTAGTTTATTTTAATTTAGTTTATTTTTTTAGTTTAAGTTTAGGTTTAGGTTTATTTTAAATTTATTATTATTTTTTATTTATTTTAGTTTAATTTATTTTTTATTTTAGGTTTAGGTATTTTTTATTTTTATTTTATTTATTATTTTGGTTTAAGTTTATTTAGGTTTATTTTATTTATATTTAATTTAGGTTTAGGTTTATTTTTTTTATTTTGTTTTATTTTTTTAGGTTTTAGGTTTAGGTTTAATTTATTTTATTTAGATTTAGGTTTTATTATTTTAGTTTATTTTTTTATTTAGGTTTTTTTTTTAGTTAGGTTTAGGTTTTATTTTATATTTATTTTAAGTTTAGGTTTTATTTAGTTTTATTTTATTTTATTTTTTTTTAGGTTTAGTTTTTTTATTTTATTTAGGTTTTTTTAGTTTAGTTTAGGTTTTTTTTATTTTATTTTATTTTAGTTTTTTTTTATTTAGGTTTAGGTTTATTTAGTTTATGTTTTTTATTTTATTTATTTTATTTATTTATTTTATTTTATTTTTTTATTTTTATTTTATTTTTTAGGTTTTATTTAGTTTAGGTTTAGGTTTTAGCTTTTTAGGGTTTAGGTTTAGGGTTGGTTTAGGTTTAGGGTTTAGAGTTTTTTGGGTTTTGGGTTTAGGTTTGGGTTGGTTTAGGTTTTAGGGTTTTGGTTTTAGGTTTAAGGGTTTAGGGTTTTAGGGTTTAGGGTTTAGGGTTTAGAGTTTTTAGAGTTCAGGGTTTAGGGTTTAGGTTTTTTTATTTATTTTATTTTAGTTTAGTTTTTTTTAGTAGAGAACAAATTCAGATTCAATGTTTCTTCTTTTCGATTTCATCAACCAAGTAGCACACCAAGTTTTCTAAGAGACAAGTGACAACATAGATAAAAAATGAGCACACATAGAGGAAATCAAAAACCCTAGATAGCTAGAATTGTCTCTATTGTAAAGACATAGTTCCATAAGAAATAGATCGGATAGGCCATTATTCAGTTTCTCTAGTTCTCATCAAAACCACCTTGGCCTCTCAAATAGCAGGATCCATCATCATATTCCATATTTCTATCTCTACTACCACCATAGCTATAACCTCATTTCCTCGCCTCCATAACCACCCTTTCTAACCACCACCTCCATATCCACCAACACCTCCCGGATCCCCACCACCACTATGACAACCACACCTCCTCACCTCCACCAGATCTAGGGCACGGTTGATGGTGATGTTCGTTAAGGTTACCCATTCTTAGGGTTTAGGATTAGGTTTAGGTTTATTAGGTTTTAGGGTTTAGGTTTATTTTTAAAATTATTTAGTTACTTTATGTTTAGGTTTAGGGTTTGGGGTTTAAGGTTAGGGTTTATGGTTTATAGTTTATGGTTTAGGGTTTTAGGGTTTATCCTTTTAGGGTTTAGGGTTTAAGGTTTAGGGTTTAGGGTCTAAGGTTTTTTTTTAAATTAAATAAATGTTTTTATTTTTTTAGTATTTTTGTTTATCTTTTTATTTATTTTAGTTTACTTTATTTTTTATTTTTATTTAAGTTTATTTTTATTTTATTTAGTTTAGTTTATTTATTTTGGGTTTATTTATTTTAGTTTAGGTTTTTATTTTAGTTTATTTTTTATTTTTCATGTTTAGGTTTAGGTTTATTTTTAGTTGAGTTTTTTTATTTTATTTTTTTTAGGATTAGGTTTTACTTTTTATTTTAGGTTTAAGTTTAGGTTTTATTTTATTTTTTTAGGTTTAGGTTTTAAGTTTTTTTTAGGTTTATTTTGAGGTATTTTTTTAGTTTAGGTTTAGGTTTATTTTTTAGTTTATTTTATTTTATTTAGTTTAGGTTTGGTTTAGCTTTAGTTTATTTTAGGTTTAGGATTTATTTATTTTAGTTTAGTTTATTTTAGTTTAGGTTTATATTTGTTTTATTTTTATTTTAGGTTTAATTTGTTTTACTTTAGGGTTTAGGTTTTATTTTTTAGGTTTAGGTTTTTATTTAGGTTTTATTTTATTTTATTTTATTTTTATTTAGGTTTTTTATTCTTAAGTTTATTTTATTTTATTTAGTTTAGTTTATGTTTTTATTTATTTTATTTTAGTTTTTTTTATTTTTTTAGGTTTATGTTTAGGTTTAAGTTTAAGTTTTAATTTTATTTTATTATTTTTTTTTTTTTTAGGTTTTTTATTTAATTTATTTTAGGTTATTTAGTTTAGGTTAAGGTATTTAGGTTTTAGGATTTAGTTTAGTTAGGTTTAGGGTTTAAATTTAGGGTTTTAGGGTTTAGGTTTGGGTTTAGGTTTAGGGTTTTAGTTTTAGGTTTAGTTTAGGCTTTAAGGTTTAGGGTTTTAGGGTTTAGGTTTAGATAGAGGTTTAGGTTAGATTTTAGTTTAGTTTATAGTTTAGGTTTAGTTTATAGTTTAGTTTTAGGTTTAAGTTTAGGTTTAGAGTTTAGGTTAGTTTAGGTTTTTGTTTAGGGTTTATAGTTTTAGTTTAGGGTTTAGGGTTTAAGTTTAGTTTAGGTTTAGGTTTAGGGTTTAGTAGGTTTATTAAGGTTTAGGTTTAGAGTTTAGGTTTAGTTTAGGTTTTGGTTTTAGTTTAGGTTTTAGGTTTAGGTTTTATTTTGGGTTTTTTGGTTTTGGGTTAGTTTAGGTTTAGGTTGGTTGATCCTTGATTGGGATTTATAAAAAAACATACTTCTAAACAAAATCTACTAGGTAGAAATTAGAGCAAAGATTGGGATTAGAACAAGTTATTACATGGTTGAAATATTGTCAAAAAAAATACTGTATCTAGATTATTATTTAGAGTTTTACTTGCTAAGCAAAACCAAATTATAAATTACATGAACAAATTTGAAGTATTCTTGTTGTCTTCTAAAATTAGAATAATTACTAATGTTCTTTAGGTTTAGATCGACTTGAGTTTAAAGAGACACTACATAAAATTAATTTGCATGTGGCTTTTTTAACAAACTTTAGATTTTAAATAACATCAAAATTCTTGTACCTAAAAAAATGTCATCAAATGTAAGAATTATTCTTTCCACCATTAAATCAAATTCAAATGAGTACATCTAAATGAAATAAAACTACTACCAATACAAGAAAAATAAGAAAGATGATAAATACTATGTTGGGATCCAAAATCTCTCATAATTCATATTTTAGATGTCAACAAAAAATCTATGAGTGCTCTAAATCTATCACAACACTATGTCTCCTCTTTCTAAGCATTGACTTAGTAGTTTTACTTGAGCTTTCTTGCTTTTATTTTTAAGCGTATTATTTGTTACATTATGTTGCCACGTTGAGTCTCAAAGTAGGAGAGCTATAGTTTTGGAAATCCGCAGATATTGAGTTTGAATTTTTCTAGTTATGCACTACTTCGAGATTTTTAGGATACAATCACTATTATAAAAATCTCATTCAACAATACTTCATCAAGTATCCCTAATTCTCCAACATCTCGAGCACAGTCTCAAAGCATTGAAATCCTACTAAAGAGAGCTTTTTAAAGCATGAATTTAGCTCCTCGACATATCTGCTAAATTGAAAGAGCTGCAGTTGAGAAGACAATATCGATTAGAGATGAGTTCTATTATTAAATAGGCTATCTCAGCTTAGAAGAGGATTGCTCACAATTGGACACTTAGGTGTTTGAACTTAAGTAGATTCATTCTTCATTTGTCCATGAACAGAAAGCTGCCCTTTAGCATCTATGAAATTTAGGAGTTTACTATGGCATATAAGCTCATACAATTTTATCTATATTAGAAATTAGCTAATCATTTTAGAAATCTTTTTATTTTGCTTAGGGTTTAGGTTTTAGGTTTTAGGGTTTAGGGTTTTAGTTTTAGGTTTAGGGTTTTGCTTTGGGGTTATTAGGTTTAGGGTTGTAGGTTTTACAGTTTAGGGTTTAGGGTTTAGGGTTTTAGGATTAAGTGTTTAGGTTTAAGGTTTAGGGTTTTAGGGTTTTAGGGTTTAGGGTTTTGGGTTTATGGTTGTAGGTTTAGGGTTTAGGGTTCAGGGTTTATGGATTAGGGTAAAGGTTTTTTATTATTTTATTATTTTTTTTAAATTAAGTAAAGTAGTGGTAGTTTAATTTATTTTTTTATTTTATTTAGGTTTATTTTTATTTAGTTTAGTTTATTTATTTTAGGTTTATTTATTTATTTTAGGTTTTATTTTAGTTTATTTTTTTAGGTTTAGGTTTAGTTTTAGGTTTATTTTTAGTTTAGTTTTATTTTTTTTATTTTAGGTTTAGTTTAGTTTTAGGTTTATTTTTAGTTTAGTTTTATTTTATTTTTTTATTTTTAGGTTTAGGTTTTATTTTTTATTTTTAGGTTTAGGTTTTTATTTTATTTTTCTTAGGTTTAGGTTTTAGTTTTTTATTTTAGGTTTATTTTTAGCTTTAATTTTTTAGTTTAGGTTTATGTTTAATTTTATTTTATTTAGTTTAGGTTTAGGTTTATGTTTAGTTTATTTTAGGTTTAGGTTTAGGTTTTATTTATTTTAGTTTAGTTTATTTAAGTTTAGGTTTAGTTTTATTTTATTTTTATTTTAGGTTTAGGTTTTTTAGTTTTAGTTTAGGTATTATTTTTTAATTATTTTAGGTTTATTTTTAGGTTTATGTTTTATTTAGTTTTATTTTTTTTATTTTATTTATTTTATTTTATTTTAGGTTTATTTTATTTTTATTTTAGGTTTACGTTTTATCTTATTTTGGATTTTTTTAGTTTAATTATGGTTTTATTTATTTTATTTTAGTTTAGTTTTTATTTTTTATTTTATTTTCTTTTTAGGTTTAGGTTTAGGTTTGAGTTTTAGTTTATGTTTTTATTTTATTTTATTTTATTTTATTTTGGTTTAGGTTTTTTATTTATTTTATTTTTAGGTTTTATTTAGTTTAGGTTTAGGTTTTTATCTTTTTAGGATTTAGGGTTTTGGGTTTTAGGTTTAAGGTTTAGGGTTTAGTGTTTAGGGTTTAGTAGTTTTAGGTTTAGGGTTTATAGTTTAGGGTTTAGTTCAGGATTTAAGGTTTCAGGTTTAGGGTTTAGGGTTTAGGGTTTAGGTTTAGCGTTTAGGTTTTAGGTTTAAGGTTTAGGTTTTAGTTTAGGGTTTAGGGTTTTATTTTTAATAGAGAACAAATTTAGATTCAACATTTCTTCTTTTGATTTCATCATTTCACCAAGTTTTCTACAACAAATGATAGATAAAATTGAGCATGCATCCAAATCAAAACCTTGATAACTTCACCATCTCTTATAAAACATAGTTCCATAAGTAGTAGGTCGGATGGGTCATTAGGGTTAGGTTTAGTTTACTTTAGGTTTTATTTATTTTAGTTTAGTTTATTTTGGTTTAGGTTTCTTTTTAATTTAGGGTTTAGGTTATTTTTTATTTATTTTATATTTATTTTTTTAGGTTTAGGTTTTTATTTAGTTTTTATTTTGTTTTATTTTTTTATGTTTAGGATTTTTATTTTTTTTGGTTTATTTTGTTTTTATTTTTTAGTTTAGGTATTTATTTATTTTATGTTATTTTAGTTTTTATTTTTTAATTTATTTTATTTCTAGGTTTATGTTTAGGTTTATGTTTAGGGTTAGGTTTAAGTTTAGGTTTTTTTAGTTTATTTTATTTTATTTTATTTTATTTAGGTTTAGATTTTTTATATATTTTATTTTTTAGGTTTTGTTTAGTTTAGGTTTATGTTTTTTTTTTAGGGTTTAGGGTTTAAAATTTAGGATTTAGGATTTAAGGTTTAGGGTTTAGGGTTCTAAATTTTAGGGTTTGGGGTTTAGGGTTAAGGTTTTAGGCTTTAGGGTTTAGGGTTTAGGGTTTAGGGTTTTAGGGTTTAGGGTTTAGGCTTTTGGGTTTAGGGTTGTACATTGAGGGTTGTAGGTTTATGATTTATTTTAGGGTTTAGGGTTACATTTTTTTTTTTTATTTAGGGTTTTTTTTTAAATTAAGAAAATCGATAGGTATAGGTTTATTTGGATTATTTTTTATTTATTTTTATTTAGTTTATTTTTTATTTTTATTTAGGTTTATTTTTATTTTTATTTAGTTTAGGTTTACTTTTTTTTTATTTTAGGTTCTTTATTTTAGTTTATTTTAGGTTTAGGTTTATTTATTTTTTTTAGTTTTATTTTTATTTTATTTTTAGGTTTAGGTTTTATTTTTATTTTTTTAGTTTAAGTTTAGGTTTTATTTTATTTTTTTGGTTTAGGTTTTAGGTTTTTATTTTAGGCTTATTTTTAAATTTTATTTTTTAGTTTAGGTTTTATTTTTATATTTAGTTTTTTTTATTTTATATAGTTTAGGGTTTTAGTTTAGTTTATTTTAGGTATAAGTTTAGGTTTTATTTATTTTAGTTTAGTTTATTTTAGTGTAGGGTTAGGTTTATTTTATTTTGTTTATTTAGGTTTAGGTTTTTTTTTTAGTTTATGGTTTAGGTTTTATTTTATATTTATTTTTTAGGTTTAGTTTTTATGTTTATTTTAAATTTTTATTTTATTTAGGTTTTTTTTTAGGTTAATTTTATTTTTTTAGTTTGGCTTAGGACTTTATTTATTTTAATTTAGCTTAGTTTTTATTTTTTTATATTATTTTATTTTTACGTTTAGGTTTAGGTTTAGGTTTTAGTTTAGGTTTTTATTTTATTTTATTATTTTATTTTATTTAGGTTTAGGTTTTTTTTGTTTATTTTATTTTTAGGTTTTATTTAGTTAACATTTTGGTTTTTAGGTTTTTAGGGTTTAGGGTTTAGGGTTTAGGGTTTAGGGTTTAGGGTTGTAAGATTTATAGTTTGTGGTTTAGGATTTAGGGTTTAGGGTTTAGGGTTTAGGGTTTAGTGTTTTGGGTTTAGGTGTAGGTTTAGGGTTTTGCTTTAGGGTTTAAGGTTTTAGGTTTAGGGTTTAGGATTTAGTTTAGGTTTTGGTTTAGGGTTTAGTTTATGGTTAGTTTTAGGGTCTAGGTTTAGGGTTAGGTTTCTTTATATTTTTATTATTTATATATATATATATTTTTTTTTTTATATTAGTATATATTATATTTATTTTATTTAAATTTATTTTATTATTTAGTTTATTTTCTATTTATTTTACTTTATTATTTATTTATTTTTTTATTTTGGTTTATTTTTTTTATTTTTATTTAGGTTTTATTTTATTTTATTTATTTTTGGTTTATTTTATTTTTATTTTAAGTTTTATTTTTATTTTATTAAGGTTTGCTATTTTTTTAATTTAGTTTAGGTTATTATTTATTATATATAATTTTAGCATTTAATTTTTATTTTATTTTCATTTTAGGTTTAAGTTTAGGTTTAGGTTTAGAATCAGGTTTAGGTTTTAGTTTATATTTTTATTTTATTTTAATTTATTTATATTATTTTGTTTTATGTATTTTTATTTATTTTATTTTTAGGTTTTATTACATTTAGGTTTTTAGCTTTCTAGGGTTTCGGTTTAGGGTTTAGGGTTAGTTTAGGGTTTAGGGTTTAGGGTTTAGAGCTGTAGGTTTAGGGTTTAGGAGTTAGGATTTAAGGTTTAGGGTTTATTTTTAAAAAAAAATTAAGAAAACTCATAGGTTTAGGTTTATTTTTTTATTTATGGTTTTTTCTATATTTTTATTTAGTTTATTTTATTTATTTTAGGTTTATTTATTTTACTTTAGGTTTTTTATTTTAATTTATTTTAGGTTTAGGTTTAGGTTTTTATTTTATTTTTTAGAGTTAGGTTTTATGTTTTATTTTATGCTTATTTTTAGGTTTTATTTTTTAGTTTAGGTTTAGGTTTATATTTAATTTCTTTTATTTTATATAGTTTAGGGTTTTGGTTTAGTTTATTTTTGGTAATGGTTTAGGTTTTATTTATTTTAGTTTAGTTTATTTTAGTGTAAGTTTAGGTTTATTTTATTTTATTTATTTAGGTTTAGGGTTTTTTTAGTTTATGTTTTAGGTTTTATTTTTATTTATTTTTAGGTTTAGTTTTTATGTTTATTTTTAATTTTTATTTTATTTAGGTTTTCTATTTTTAGGTTTATTTTATTTTTAGTATGGCTTAGGATTTTATTTATTTTAATTTAGTTTAGTTTTTATTTTTTATATTATTTTATTTTAGGTTTAGGTTTAGGTTTTAGTTTAGGTTTTTATTTTATTTTATTATTTTATTTTATTTAGGTTTAGGTTTTTTATTTATTTTGTTTTTAGGTTTTATTTAGTTTAGATTTTGGTTTTTAGGTTTTTAGGGTTTAGGATTTAGGGTTTAGGCTTTAGGGTTTTGGGATTAGGGTTTAGGGCTTAGGGTTTTAAGTTTTAGGGTTTTGGGTTTATGGTTTAGGGTTTAGGGTTTAGGGTTTAGGGTTTAGTATTTAGTGTTTTAGGGTTTGGGGGATAGGGTTTATGGTTTAAGCTTTAGGGTTTAAGGTTTTAGGGTTTAGGGTTTAGGATTTAGGTTTGTAGGTTACAGGTTTAGGGTTAATTTTAGTGTTTAGGGTTAGGTTTCTTTATTAATTTTATTATTTTTATTTTTTAAAATTAAGTAAACTACTAGGTTTAGGTTTATTTAGTTTATTTTTTATTTATTTTACTTTATTTTATTTTTTTAATTTTATTTAAGTTTATTTTTAATTTTATTTTTATTTAGGTTTATATTTAGTTTTTATTTTATTTTAGGTTTAGTTTTTATTTTATTAGTTTATTTTATTTTTTTAGTTTAGTTTGGTTATTATTTATTTTATTTTATTTTAGTTATTTTTTATTTTATTTTCATTTTAGTTTAGGTTTAGGTTTAGGTTTAGGGGTTTAGTTTTAGTTTGTGTTTTTTTTTTTTTTTTTTTTTTTTTTATATTATTTTGGTTTAGGTATTTTTATTTATTTTATTTTTAGGTTTTATTTATTTTAGGTTTAGGTTTTTAGCTTTCTAGGGTTTCGGGTTTATGGTTTAGGGTTAGTTTAGGGTTTAGGGTTTAGGGTTTAGGGCTGTATGTTTAGGGTTTAGGATTTAGGATTTTGGAGTTTTTTAAAAAAATAAGAAAACTACTAAGTTTAGGTTTATTTTAGATTTATTTATGGTTTTTTCTTTATTTTTATTTAGTTTATTTTATTTATTTTAGGTTTATTTATTTTAGTTTAGGATTTTTATTTTAATTTCTTTTTTAGGTTTAAGTTTAGGTTTATGTTTAATTTTTAATTTAGTTTTATTTTATTTTATTTTTTAGGTTTAGGTTTTATTTTTTTTTTTTAGGTTTAGGTTTAGGTTTTCATTTTATTTTTTTAGGTTTTGATTTTAGGTTTTTACTTTAGGATTATTTTTAGAACTTATTTTTTAGTTTAGGTTTAGGTTTATTTTTAGTTTTATTTTATTTTATTTAGTTCAGGGTTGAGGTTTAGTTTATTTTAGGTATAGGTTTAGGTTTTATTTATTTTAGTTTAGCTTATTTTTGTTTAGGTTTAGGCATATTTATTTTGTTTTTTTTTTAGTTTCGGTTTTTTTAGTTTATTGTTTAGGTTTTATATTTTATTTATTTTTAGGTTTATTTTTTAGATTTTAGTATTTATTTTATTTTATTTTAGGTTTATTATATTTTTATTTTAGATTTAGTTTTTATTTTATTTAGATTTTTATTTTTAGGTTTATTTTAGTTTTTAATTTAGTTTATGTTTTTATTTATTTTATTTTAGTTTAGTTTTTATTTTTTATTTTATTTTATTTTTAAGTTTAGGTTTAGGTATAAGTTTATGTTTGGTTTAGGTTTAGGTTTTAGTTTAGGTTTCTATTTTAGTTTTTATTTTATTTTATTTAGGTTTAAGGTTTTTTATTTATTTTATTTTTAAGTTTTATTTAGTTTAGGTTTAGGTTTTTATGTTTTTAGGGTTTAAGGTTTAAGATTTAGGGTTTAGGTTTGTTTGGGTTTAGGTTTAGGGTTAGTAGGGTTTAGGTTTAGGTATATGGTATAAGGTTTTAGTTTTAAATTTCTGTTTAGGGTATAGGTTTAGAAGTTTAGGGTTTAGGGTTTATGTTTAGGGTTATTTTAATTTTATTTATTTATTTTTTTTAAGGTTTAGGGTTTAAGGTTAGTTTTAGGGTTTAGGGTTTAGTGTTTAGGGTTTAGGATTTAATGTTTAGGGTTTAAGGTTTAGGTCATATGGTTTAGGGTTTAGGGTTTAGGGTTTAGGGTTTAAGGTTTAGGGTTTTATAGGGTTTAGTGATTAATTTAGGGTTTTTTTAAATTAAGTAAATGAGGTTTAGGTTTACTTAGTTTTATATTTTATTTAGGTTTATTTTTATTTAGCTTAGTTTACTTATTTTAAGTTTATTTATTTTAGTTTATGTTTTTTATTTTAGTTTATTTTTTAGGTTTATGTTTATTTTTAGTTTAGTTTTATTTTTATTTTATTTTTTAGGTTTAAGTTTTATGTTTTATTTTTTAGGTTTAGGTTTAGGTTTTATTTTATTTTTTTAGGTTTAGGTTTTAGGTTTTTATTTTAGGTTTTATTTTTTAGTTTAGGTTTAGGTTTATTTTAGTTTGTTGTTTATTTAGTTTAGGTTTAGGTTTACGTTTAGTTTATTTTAGGTTTAGGTTTATTTTTTATTTATTTTAGTTTAGTTTATTTTAGTTTAGTTTAGGTTTATTTTATTTTTATTTTAGGTTTAGCTTTTTTTTAAGTTTAGGGTTTGGGTTTTATTTTCTTTATTTTACTTTTATTATTGGGTTTATTATTTAGGTTTAGGTTTTTATTTAGTTTATATTTTATTTTTTTCTTAGTTTATTTTATTTTTATTTTACATTTAGGTTTTAATTTATTTAGGTTTTTTATTTTTAAGTTCATTTTATTTTTTAGTTTACTTTTGGTTTTATTTATTTATTTTAGTTTAGTTTTAATTTTATTTATTTTATTTTTTAGTTTAGTTTTATTATTTATTTTATTTATTTTATTTTAGGCTTAGGTTTAGGTTTATGTTTAGGTTTAGGATTTTTTATTTAGTTTTATTTATTTATTTTATTTGTTTAGGTTTTTTTATTTATTTTATTTTAGGTTTTATTTTATTTAGGTTTAGGTTTTTAGTTTTTTAGGTTTAGGTTTAGGGTTAGTTTAGGGTTTAGGTTTAGGTTTAGGGTTTGGTTTAGGTTTTAGGTTGTAGGTTTTTTTAGGGTTTAGGTTTAGGTTTAGTTAGTTTTAGTGTTTAGGTTTTGATTTAGGATTTTAGATTTAGAGTTTAGGTTTAGGTTTAAAGTTAGGGTTTAGTTTAGCTTATTTAAGTTTAGGTTTAGTTTAGGTTTGGTTTATAGTTTAGTTTAGGGTTTAGTTTTAGGTTTATTTAGTTTGGGTTTAGTTTTATTTTATAGTTTAGGTTTAGTTTTAGGTTTTAAATTTAGTTTGGGTTTAGGGTTTAGGGTTTAGGGTTTAGGGATTTTAGGATTTAGTATTTGGGGTTTAGGGTTTATATTTTAGGTTTAGGGTTTAAGGTTTAAGGTTTAGGGTTTTTTAAGGTTTAGGGTTTAGGGTTTAAGGTTTAGGTCTTTTATTTAAATTAAGTAAACAGATAAGTTTAGGTTAATTTTGTTTATTTTATATTTTTAATTAGGTTTATTTTTTTACTTAGCTTAGTTTATTTATTTATTTATTTTAGTTTAAGTTTTTTATTTTAGTTTATTTTTTAAGATTAAGTTTAGGTTTATGTTTATTTCTTAATTCAGTATTATTTTTATTTTTTTTACTTTTAGGTTTGTGTATATGTTTTTACTTTATTTTTTTAGTTTTAGGTTTTAGGTTTTATTTTTTAGTTTAAGTTTAGCATTATTTTAGTTTGTATTGTTTTATTTAGTTTAAGTTTAGGTTTAGGTTTAGTTTCTTTTAGGTTTAGTTTTAGGCTTTATTTATTTTAGTTTAGTTTATTATATTTTTATTTTTAGTTTAGGGTTTAGTTTTTTTTTTATTTTTAGATATTATTTTTACATTTTTTATTTAGGTTTAGGTTTTTATTTTGTTTATATATATTTTTTAGGTTTATTTTATTTTTATTTTATGTTTAGATTTTATTTTATTTAGGTTTCTTTTCTTTTTAAGTTCATTTTATTTTTTAGTTTAGTTTAGCTTTTTATTTATTTTATTTTAGTTTAGATTTTATTTTTAGGCTTAGGTTTAGATTTATGTTTAGGTTTAGGTTTTAATTTAGATTTTTTTATATTTTTTAATTTTATTTAGGTTTAGGTTTCTTTATTTATTATATTTTTAGGTTTTATTTAGTTTAGGTTTAGGTTTTTAGGTGTAGGGTTTATCCTTTAAGGTTTCATGTTTAGGGTTTAGGTATAGGGTTTAGGGTTTAGTGTTTAGGGTTTAGGGTTGTAGGTTTTAGGGTTTAGGGTTTAGGGTTTAGGGTATGGGTTTAGGGTTTTAGTTTAGGGTTTAGGGTTTACATTTAGATTTTAGTGTTTAGGTTTATGGTTTGTAGTGTTTTAGGTTTATAAGCAGGGTTTAGGGTTTATGTTTAGGGTTTAGGGTTTTTGGTTTTGGGTTTATGATTTAGGTTTTAGAATTACTTTAAGGTTTAGGGTTTGGGGTTTAGGGTTTAGGGTTTAAGGTTTAGCATTTAGAGTTTAGTGTTTTAGGGTTTAGGGTTTAGGGTTTGTGGTTTTTATTTATATTTTTAATAGAGAACAAATTCAAAGTCAACATTTCTTCTTTTATTTCATCATAGTAACACCATGTTTTAGAGACAAGCGATGACATAGAAAAATGAGCATGACAAATCAAAACCACGGATAACTAGAAATGCCTCAACTATAAAGGCATAATTCCATAAGCAATAGATCGTGTTCTTGTTTCTAGTTCCAATCGAACCACCCGCTTAGGCACATCCACCATCATATCCCGATCTCTCCCTCCACCACCATTTATAACCTCCGTCATTCCTCGCCTCCATACTATTTGCCAACACCACCTCCACCCAGGCACCTCGGATCCCCACCCCAGATAATCAGCATCCACCTTCTCCACATTATCTAGAGCTTGGTTGATGGACATGTTCTTGCCATTAAAGTTCTGCCCATTCTTAGGGTTTAGGTTTAGGTTTTAGGGTTTAGGTTTATTTTTAAATTTATTTAGTTACATTAGGTTTATGTTTAGGGTTTTGGGTTTAGGGTTTATGGTTTAGGGTTTGGGTTTAAGGTTTGGGGTTTAGGGTTTAGGGTTTATGCTTTTTTAGGTTTAGGTTTAGGTTGGGTTTAGGGTTTAGGGTTTAGTGTTTAGGGTTAAGGGTTGTAGGTTTAGGGTTTAGTGCTTAGGGTTCAGGGTTAAGGATTTAGGGTTTATGGTTTTTTTTTTTAAATTAAGTAAACCGATAAGTATTGGCTTAATGAGCCTCATGTTCAATCCGATCAATTTTGATGATAACAAATGAATGCTTGAATGTTCTAATGAATGTTTTATGTGTTTAGATATATCAATTTAACTACATATCATACATCTCATAATGTTTGAGAAATTGCAAGTAGAAGAATGAAAGATAGATCAAATTGGATAATGTGAAGCACAAAATATAATATTTTATATTTATGCATTTATTCATTGGCATGAATCAATTTGCTCACAACTTATCATATTATTTTAATGAGGTTAATTTATATAAATCTATCTAATTAACATTCAATTATATGTTTTACATAGCATTTAAATTGTCAAAATCATAAATGATAATTATTAAGTGTAATTATTTTATTTACTTTAAATAAATATTTTAATTTAATTTGATGGTTATATGATAACTAACATAGGTATGATATATATATAAATTATATCATAATATTTAAATGTCACATGTCAAAATTAACAAAAATGTGAAATTTTGTATTTTAGCAAGTCATTTTAATCAAAATTTATATATATGATTTCATCTATGGATTTTGGTTTTTTTTTTCCTTTAATTTGATAGGTCACATGACCGCTTGATTAAAATTGAATTTATTATGACTAAACATTAGATTTTAATAATGAATGCATGCTACATGCTTTGAATATATTAAGATATTTGATTATTTTATTTAGGTAGCCAAATTTGGCTACTTTAATTTAATATTTATTTAATATAAATTTTATTTTATTGAATATTAAATTATTAGCATGAGGTTAGAATAATATATTTTTTGAAATGATTTAAATGACATTCTTGCCTATAAATAGCCTCATTCTTTATGAAAGCATTTATTCAAATTATTAGCAAATAAGAGAAAATTTCTTAGATTTTCCTTGTGTTCTAATATTGCAATATCAAATTTGGTTTGGAAGCTTAACATCTTCAATAGCAAGCTTTTAAATTACTTGTGTTTGTTTTCTTGATCTTAATCCTTTTTAGTTGTTCATGCTATTTTCAACATCTATTTATTCTTTCTAATTTATACTTTTTGGTGGATTAGTCTTTGGACATTATTTTTCACATCAAAGTTTCTCAATCATATTTTAGAAAACTCTTGTGATAGTTTGTAGGATCTATTTCAACTTATTGAAATTTTAACTTCCTACAAACTTCTTTTAGTTCTTGAAATATTTCTTCATTAATCTCATTTTGAAAAAATCATTTATTCTTATATCTATTTTAGGTATATTTTAAGCATTTTAAATTAAATTATTATGTTGATATTATTATCATATTTGCTAGATCTCTCTTTAATTAAAGCTTTACTTAGATCTATCATATTTTTTTATTTAAGTATATTGTGATCATTATCTTTAATTGAAAGAATCTTTGGTTATAAAATTAGTTTTTTGAAATTTATTTTTTGTAAAGAATATTTGAATTTATTTTGAAATAATTTTTATATTAGTCTACAAATTAATATCTCTTTAAGATATTTATTTTTTATCAATATTAAGTGAGCATTTATCAAAATTTTAGTGATCATTTATAAGTTTATCATTTTTTTATTTAGTATATTTGTGAGATTTATTTTATATTTATTATTTTGTATTTTTCTTTTGTTAAATTTATA
The DNA here is from genome assembly GCA_021442155.1 of Cymbidium sinense. Taxonomy (NCBI): domain Eukaryota; kingdom Viridiplantae; phylum Streptophyta; class Magnoliopsida; order Asparagales; family Orchidaceae; genus Cymbidium; species Cymbidium sinense. Next base: position 43,699 of record JAKCPB010000320.1, on the reverse strand, counting down.
TAGGTTGTTTTTTGTAGGAATTACATATTATTATTGTACTTGCTGTTATAGGTTACTATTTGTGTTTTTTTATTTGGATTTTTGGCTTGGATATGTTTTTTGGGTTGAACCACATTTTAGTATTGTCTCTCTTTACTATTGTACTTTTATTTTTTTTTAAGAATTGTATCTTGTCATTATAAATCAAAATTAATTTTCTACTAAAATAAAATTTAAGATTTAAGTTTAAAATTTTTAATATAGGTTTTATAGTGACTTTAAGTTTTGGTTTATTTATTTTTAGTTTATTTTATTTATTTTAGTTAATTTTTTATTTATTTAGGTTTATTTTTTATTTTTTATTTAGTTTAGTTTTTTATTTTATATTTATTTACTTTAGTTTGTTTTTTTTGGTTTATTTTTAGGTTTAGGTTTAGGTTTAAGTTTATTTTTTAATTTAGTTTTAGTTTTATTTAATTTTTAGGTTTAGGTTTTATTTTTTTTTAGTTTAGGTTTTGGTTTAGATTCTTATTTATTTTTTAGTTTTAAGTTTAGGTTTTATTTTAGGTTAGTAGGTTATTTTTTAGTTTAGGTTTTGGTTTATTTTTAATTTTTTTTATTTTCTTTATTAGGTTATTTTAGGTTTATTTTAGTTTTTTAGGTTTATATTTTGGTTGTATTTATTTTAGTTTATTTATTTTAGTTTAGGTTTAGGTTGTTTTATTTTTTATTTTTTGATTTATTTTTTTTAGTTTAGGTTTAGGTTTATTTATTTTATTTTTTTAGGTTTAGATTTTTTTGGTTTTATTTTATCTTATTTTATTTTTTATTTTATTTTATTTTATTTTTTATTTAGGTTTTATTTTATTTTATTTAGGTTTTTTTATTTTTTTTATTTATTTTAGGTTTTTTATTTATTTATTTTAATTTAGTTTTATATTTTTAGGTTTATTTAGGTTAGGTTTAGGTTTAGGTTTAGTTTAGATTTAGGTTTAGTTTTAATTTAATTTGGTTTAGATTTTATTTAGTTTAGTTAGGTTTAGCTTTTTTAGGTTTAGGTTTAGTGTTTAGGGTTTAGTTTAGGTTTAGTTTTAGTTAGTTTAGGTTTTAGTTTGGTTTAGGTTTGGGTTTTAGGTGTTGGGTTTGGGTTTTAGGGTTTAGGGTTTTTTAGGTTTAGGAGTTTAGGTTTTAGGTTTTAGGTTTAGGGTAAAGGTTTAGGTTATGGGTTTTAGTTTTTTTAAATAGAGAACAAATTTAGATTCACATTTCTTCTTTCAATTTCATCAACCAAGAAGAACCAGTTTTCTAAGACATAAGTGACATAGAAATGAGCACATTGAGCAAATGAAGAGATAAGCTAGAACCATCTCTCTCTTGAAAGACACAGTTCCATAGGAGATCTAATCTTTTATTTCTATTCCCATGAATTGACCTCTTGTGGGATTCATCAATCTCTCTCTCCACCACCAGTTGTAACCTCTTCCTCAAAACCCTTGATGGCCACCACCTCCATCCACCATCCTCCTGTTCCACCATCACTTAGATCCCCACCATTTTTGCCTTCACCTCCACTTAGTTCTAGATTTGGTTGTTGATTGATGTTCATGCCTCAGGTTCTACCCATTCTTAGGTTTAGGTTTAGTTTAGGTTTTAGGGTTTAGGCTTATTTTTAGTTTATTTAGTTACTTTAGGTTTGAGGTTTAGGTTTGGTTTAGTTTAGGGTTAAGGTTTAGGTTTGGTTTAGGGTTTTATGTTTTATACTTTAGGTTTAGGGTTTAGGATTAAGATTTAGCTTTTAGTGTTTAGGCTTTAGTTTTAGATTTTAGGGTTTAGTTAATTTTAGTTTAGAGTTGAGGTTTAATTTAGGATTTAGGTGATAGTTTAGTTTAGTTTAGGTTTAGGTTTTAGGTTTAGTTTTATAGTTTAGGTTTAGGGTTTAGTTTAGGTTTAGTTTAGTTGAGTTTTGGTTTAGTTTAGTTTAGGGTTTTAGGTTGTAGATTTAGTTTAGGATTTTAGTTAGTTTAGGGTTTAGGTTGGGTTTATTTTTATTTTTTATTTTTAATTAAAAATTGTAGGTTTAGGTTTATTTAGTTTATTTTTTTATTTATTTAATTTAATTTGTTTAATTTATATTTATGTTTATTTTTGTTTTTTTATTTAGTTTAGGTTTTTCTTTTTGGTTTATTTTTTAGGTTTAGGTTTAGGTTTATGTATATTTTTTTTAGTTTAGTTTTTTTTAGGTTTAGGTTTTTTATTTTATTATTTTTTAGGTTTAGGTTTAGGATTTATTTTAGGTTTATTTTAGATTTTATTTTTTAGTTTAGGTTTTTTTATTTTAGTTTATTTATTTTATTAGTTTATTATTTAGTTTAGGTTTAGTTTATTTTAAGTTTAGGTTTAGTTTATTTATTATAGTTTAGTTTATTTTAGTTTAGGTTTAGGTTTATTTTATTTTTATTTAGTTTAGGTTTTTTTTTAGTTTGGGTTTAGGTTTTTTTAGTTTTATTTTTAGGTTTATTTTTTGGTTTAGGTTTTATTTAGTTTATATTTTATTTTATTTTAGGTTTATTTTATTTTTATTTTAGTTTTTTATTTTTTTTTTTAGTTTTATTTTTTTAGTTTAGTTTAATTTATTTTATTATAGTTTACTTTTTATTAATTTTTTTTAGGTTTAGGTTTAGGTTTTAGTTTTAATTTATTATATTTTTTTATTTATTTAGGTTTATTTTATTTATTTTATTTTATATTTTTAGTTTAGGTTTAGGTTTTAGGGTTTAGGGTTTTAAGAATTAGAATTTATTGCCACAAAGAAAAAGTACAAGTCCTTAGGGATAAATCTCTAAACTAATGTTAAGGAAACAATAAGTCTAAAGAGATAAACCTCTAACTATTACAATAATATAAGAAAAAAAATAAAAGCAAAAGCAAAAAAAAAAATCACAATAATCAATGTAGACATCCACTAGGTCCTTTTGATACTAGCAAGATCCGCAAGATTCTCCCAACCAATAAAGAAATCTACAACATACTAATGAAAGGATGAGTATTACAAGCATAAAGAGTATGAGCAAGAAAGAAAGGAAAAGGCTGTTACAATCATCTCAAGCAATAATATGTAAGCATCAAACTTTGAGAAGGGTTACAATTACATATCTACCAAAGAAGATAGAGGAAACATCAAGGCAATCTTTGACATATCTCTTATAGCCCTCATCCCAAGTCCATCATCTGCAAGGCTACAAACTCCTCAAATAAAATACCAAACAAATAAGCCCAATAAGAGAAAATCAACCAACCATCAGACAACAACGATTAGTACACCACCAAAGCCATCACAAAGAGGAATAGAAACATCAAAGGAGCAAGCATCATAGCTTAACAACACCAAAAACCAAGTCCAAAAAAAAAGAGCTCATGTCCTCCACAAGCGAAGGTAGCAAGGTTGTCACCCAAAAAAAGCAACATAAAGAGAGAGAACCATAGTAGGAGCACCAACCATGTCAATAGAAGGAAAGAAAGGCCAAAATAGCCACCCATCAACCAAACAACATAGCCTCCCGAACCAACACAATGGGAGAAAATCAAATCTGAAAGACCAATAGCATCCATCATGCCAAAACCACCCAAGACAAAGGAAAGGGTAGAAGCAAACAACAACATCCACCAAACCCAACCAAAGCGAAAATTCGATCCGGTGAGGTGAATAGCGTAAAATAAAATAGAGCAAAGGCGATAAGAGACTAAAAGCCATCAATCGGTAAGCGTACAATAGGAACACCACCAAAGCCAGTAAAAGGAGTAGAAATATCAATGAGTGCGCATCATAACCATAAAAGTTAGACCAATACACCAAACCAAGTCACCGATCCTAAAGCAAAACAATAACCACTAAATAGCCATCAAACCAAACCCAAAATAACAACAAAAATAAAGCTACAGCAATAGAGGAAGACCATTACATGAAGTGGCCGAAACCATAACCAAAAGAAACAAACCCAAACTAAAACCACCAAACCCAATCCACAAAAAGAAGAAATAACAATCAACAAATAACCTCCACCTTGACAAATAAATCAAAAAATTAGACCACCAACATCCTCTCAATCTACCAAGTGGATAAACCATAACCCACAACCAACCAACACCAACCATAGCCAACAACAAGGCCACCCAACCAACCACCATAGCAATAGAAAATCCAACTCAGTTAAGGAAGCAACAAGCTTAGAGATATGGAAAATCCATACAGAAAATAGTACCACCCACCAAAAGGTCACCAAAACAACCAAGCAATAATCATCCAACCAGTGCAACATCCACCGGGAAAAAAACCAAAACAACCTAGATAGAAAAATAGGAACCACCAAATATTAACCACCAACCCAAAGTAAGAGCTCAAAAAAAACATAGGCGAAAGAGTGAAAATAAGCAAATGGCTAAACACAAAACAAAGGGAACCAAAAGTAATGGCTCATTAAAAACCAACAGAAAAAACCAAGCCAAAAAAATTATAATCTGAGATAAGGTAATCTAGTGTTATCCAAGTTGACCAAACCCCTTAAAAGTTTAGGAAAATTTGATTGTTAAATAAAATTAAATCAGTTAAGTTTGTACCTAAAGTAGTCAAGAAATCAACATAAGCATTACCTTCATAAAGGATATGGAAAATTTTATAACAAACTTGAGAAAAAAGATTTTTGGTATAATTAAGAAGATAAAATAAAACAGCATTTCCTATTATATTAGAGTTTAGCACATCAAAAAGTGAGAATGAATCAACTTAAATCTAGATGTTGAGGAAACCTTTATTCAAATAAATCTCAATAGCTTTATTGACAGCCATAAGCTCAACATAGATAACATAACAGGCTTTGAGAGGATAGGAAAAAGCACAAATGGTAGTACCTTTAGAATTCCTATGAATACCACCACAACCATATTTATTCAAAGCAATAAGAACAATCAGTATTCACTTTAATTAAATTTTTTTTTGGGTTTTATCCAATGGATAATCCTAGCTCTTTTATAAGAGTCAACATCAGTGATGATACCCAATTTTTTAGCCACAAATTTATAACTGAATGATACTAATAAGATTTGCATTAAATAGAGCTTGAATTTTTCTTTGGTTCTAGATAAGATCCTTTATGGCTCATTGGAATACCATGATATTTAGCATCATTTATATCCATCTAAATGAACGGATAAGGGTAATAGCTAGAACTTTGATATGACCTTTCACAGTTTTGGAAGCAGACTTCAAGAAGTTGATATATGGAAGAGAGCCATGAAAGTAGTTGGTATTAAATAAATCATCTTACCATAACCATAATTTAGAAGAGCACCATTGACAATAACATGATTAATATTTTCAGTATTAAAGCAACAATAGCACTTTGATGGCAAATAAAACCCTTTATTCCAAAGAAAAAAGTCCACAAGAATAAAGTTATTCAAAATCCTCCAAGCTAAAACCAAATAAGAAATGGGAATGATATTGTTCCAAAGTTTAATGAAAACATTTGAGGAGTTTTGTTTATCTCTAATAAAATTCCAAACCTCTTTAAGAACAAAATCACCATTGTAAGAAAGCTTAAAGAGAATTTGGTTAGGTTTGTTAGAGAAAATAAAGATATTTCTAAAGTTATCTAAAAGAGAAATAGGGATATAATTCTCAAGTTTATTTTCATTCCAAGTGTTGTTATGCCAGAAAGAGTTAACTTTAATAGCTACAGTAGAGTGGGTAGATAAAAGTGAGTCAATAAATCCATTTCCAATCCAATTGTCTTACTAAAAGAAAGAAGAACCAGAATGAATACCTTGACATATTAAGGGTTAAGCAACCCATTTAATGGAGCAAAGCCTTTTCCAAACCGAGAGTCACGAAATTTATAAGCATAGATAAGAGGGTTTTACCTTGGAAATAGTTTTTCATCATAAAATTAGCACAAAGGCTATCATTCTTTCTAAAATTCCACGAGCTTATAAGAGAAGGCATTAATAGCTTCATGAATCGATTTGCAACTAAGGCCACCTTCACCCAATGGACCACAACATTTATGCCAGGAAGTCCAATGCATTCTTTTAGTAGAATTATTGGATCCCCAAAAAATTTATTAAGCAAGTGATCAATTCTAATAAGAGTAGCATTAGTGGGGATAATAGTTTGAATCAAATAAAGTGGCATTAAATTGAGAGTGCTTTAAGAATATGAGCCAACCACCAAAGGAAAGTAAATGAAATTCTTAACAAAAATTTTATTTAAAATTTTTTGAATTAACTCATCAAAAAGATGGGATCATTTCGGACATTTAAAAAGAGGAGCACCCAAGTACTTAAAAGGAAGGTGTTGATGTTTAAAGTTAGTGATATGCAGGATTTGATTAATTTTATTATTGGAGATGCTTGAAGAAGTAATAAAATAGCTTTTGTTCTCATTGATAGATATACCACTTTCTTAACCAAATTTATTTAAAAAAATCTTGAGATTCTTGATATGATGAATAGAAGCATTGCAGAAAATAATGAAATCATTTACAAAATTAAATGAGAAACAAGATAAACACCAAGAGTTTTATAATGCATACTAGGATTGTTTAAGAATAGATCATTGATGCTCCTAGATAAGTACTCAACAACAATAATGAATAAGGTAAGAGATAGAGGATCCCTTATCTTAGGCCATGGGAAGAACGAAAGAAGCCCAAGGCTTCCCCATTAAGCAAAATAGAAAACTAGGCATTTTTAATACAATTTTAATAAGAAAGATAAATTTATCGAAAACCAAATAAATTTAGAATATGGATAAGGAAATCCCAAGAGATATTGTCAAAAGCTTTGGAAATATCTAATTTGAACATAATCTTGCCACCTCTAGTCTTAGCATTGAAATCATGAATTATTTCTTAAGAAAGCAGAATATTATCATAAATAGATCTACCTCTAACAAAACTAGTTTAGTTTAGAGAGATAATCTTATGAAGTAAAGGACTAAGCTTGTTGGTTAGAATTTTGTAAATCAACTTACGAGAAGAAGGTGCAATGTAATAGGTCTAAAATAACTCCAATAGTTTGGATTATCTTTCTTAGGTATGATAATAATAGAAGTGCAAGAAAATATCTAAGAAAAGGATTACCATTAAAATAATCAACCACAGCCTCAACCAAATCATTTTTAATGATTAACTAGTATTTTTGAAAAAAATTGGGTAGTGAAACCCTCCGGACCAACAACAGAATCTATGTTCATGCTATTAAGAACTTTAAAAATTTCCTCTTCATTAGGTACAATAGTAAGCAAATCATTATCATTATTATTTATAATAGAAGGAATCAAGTGTGATTTAAAAATAGCTTCATAAGAGAAACTCTTATTAAGTATATTTCTAAAGTAATTAATGGATGAATCTTTAATATCATTATTCTCTGTAATCCATTCTCCATTATCATCTTTAATTTTTTGAATATTATTTAAAGCTCTCTTTTATTAACTAAAGCATGGAAATATCTAGTATTTCTATCACCATATCAATATGTTTACTAGTAGCTTTTTTGGCACCAATAAGTCTCTTCCATATTTTTAAAATTAAGAAGTTTATCTTTCACCTCAATCAAGTCCTTAATCTTAGTAGGATCGACATAAAACTTCAAGATCACAAACCAAATTTTCTATTTCTTTGATATTAGTAAAAGGTTTTAAAATAATGCTTGTTCCACATACCAGATTTTGTTTAAGTTTTTAAGCTTAAACCAAAATCTATTCATCCCCATAATCAAATTGTCGAGTAAGAGAGCTTTCCAATTGTTAGCCAATATTAAAGAAATCAATATGTTGAATCCACATGTTAGAAATCTAAAATGAGAGAAATTTTTAATCTATTAGAGTTATCTTTAATAGAAACCAAAGAGGAGCATGATCGATAAGGTTACGCTTAAATGATCAATAGAAGTAATAGGCCATTGAGTAATCCAATGAGTATTAAAAGAATCGGTCCAACCTTTGCTAAAGTTTAGAGTTTTGCCAAGTAAAATTTGAACCCTTAAAGCCAATATCAATCAAATTGCAATCAAGGATCATATTGGAAAATTCTTCCATGGAATGAATATTAGGAGAGCAACCATTGCTTCATTCAGAGGAGAATAAAATAGTGTTGAAATGCCCACCAACAAACCAAGGTTTATTGACAAAGGTAGGCAAAATTCCTCAAATTTTTCCAAAGAAGATTTCTACCAGATCTATTACAAGATGCATAGATAAAAGAGCCCAAAACATAAGTCACCATAAGATATTTGAGCAATGACAACTTGTTTAAAATCATAAAGAATAGAAGCCTCCACAAAATTATTCTAAAAACACTAAGTTTTATTACTAACATCAGAGAAAAATTTATTAGCATATATATAGTTAATTTTGTTTGCATGAATAAGAGGCTCCAAAATAATAAGTAAAGAACTATTATAAATACGATAATGGTTTTAAATACAATTATGAATAGTGAGGGTACCGATCCCTCTAACATTCCAAATAAAAAATTAAACATAAGTAAAATAAAGGGGTTAAGAAAAGGTTAATTAGGAGAGGAGAGAGGCCGTAGTAGATTTTATGTTTTTGGACAATTTGGGAGGGAAGTTTTTAACATTTTTTTTCTGCATGATAAATTTTTGAAACCATTTCCTTTTCTCATAGAATCATCATTCGAGAAGGATTTAGCAACGTTTCTCATAGATTTAGTCGAAGTCTCATGAATAGAAGTTAGTTCTTCCAAGCCATTAGAATTTATTAAAGGCAAATGAGCATCGGGTGTAACAAGCGAGGGAACCAAAACAGATTTATTAAGAAGGAAAGTGTGAACATCAATCCCTTCTTCTTCAATACCCAAATCTTTAGACAAAACTAAATCTTTTGAGAATTTAAATCATCTGAACTAAAGTAAAGTCAGTTTTCAAATCATGAAAATGAAAAAAACCATATTCTCCATTGAATTGAATGATGCATAACATTGATATCCTCATTAATATTTTCAAGTAAAGCTTTATTTTCATCAATCAAAATTGGTAAGGATGATGATCTTCGGAGGAAAAGAATCATCATCCAAAAGTTTAAAGAAATTATTATTTTCCACATTAGAAACCTTCAATTTCATAGAAGAAATAAGTGGTAAAATAGCCTTATTAGGAACATTCAATGAATCCTTTTTTTTTCTGAATTAACTTTTTGATATTTAACATTGGTCGGCCTAAGGTTAGGAATAATAGTTTCCTTAATAAGAATTTTCTTTTTTAGGTGAGGATACAGACTGAAACATACAAAATTATTGTGCCCGTGGAATTTACATTGATAATAAAAGACAACAAAATTTTCAAAATCAACTTTCTACATATAATCGTAATTTTAAGATCCAACCAGATTTCTTTGGGGTGTTTCTTGGTAATGTCTAATTCAACAAGGATTCTAGCCGCAAAAGGTTGAGATTTTAGCCATTTCGATCAATTTGCAATGGCCACCAAATAAGCACCCAATAAAAGGAATTGATGATTAACGAAATGAATTTGCATATTGGGAAGAGAAATCCAAATCAAAATGATTGGGTCCCTAATATCAAAGAGTGGAATCCATTTCAGCAACCTCATTTGGAAATTGAAAACAAAATAAGAATGACGAGTAAAAACATGTGAGTAATCCAAATCATTCATTAACTGAATCAAAATATCATGGGGATCAATTAAACCAAGCGTAAAAGCACCCAAATGTTTTAGACTATGAAAGAAAGAGTGAATGTTTTCCAGCCTATGAATAGTAAACTTTCCAACCAAAGTAAATTTAAAGAGCTTAACAAGCTTTTCCATAATCGATCGAGCACATAACCATAGGCATGCCTCTAAAGAAGTCAAAATAAGTTCTGACTCACAGAATAGCTATCCTTACTAGTGAGGATGTCTTTGAATGATTTTGAAGCGGCCAAAGCTAGGTACTTGATTAGGATCCATTGGATCCATGGTTTCCCAAAATCATCGGAAGATGCCAAACCACGTCACTCCAAGTAAAATAGAAAGTAGCATTTTAGAGGAATCTTATGAGAATCATGCCAAATAGTCATCAAGAAGTGATTAGAAAGCCAACAATGAGAGGGGAAAAGGAGAATCACTAGAGCATGAGGTCGAGGGCTCGGGCAAAGGGTTGGTTTAAGTTAAGGTTTTTATTTTCTTAGTTTAGTTCATTTTTTATTTATTTTTATTTATTTTAGGTTTATTTTATTTTAAGTTTAGGGTTTAGGGTTTTTTATTTTTTTTTTTATTTTTTTTTTTGTGTTTAGGTTTAGGTTTTAGGGTTTAAGGTTTAGGGTTTAGGGTTTAGGGTTTTAGGGATTAGGGTTTAGGGTTTTAGGGATTAGGGTTTAGGGTTTATAGCATATGGTTTTTAGGATTTAGGTTTTGGGGTTTAGTTTTTAGGTTTAGGGTTCAAGTTTTAGTTTAGGGTTTAGGGTTTTTTGTTTTTTTTAAGTGAGAACAAATTCAAATTCAATATTTCTTTTCATTTTTATCAACCAAGTAACACACTATTGACCTCAGTTTTGGAGTAAGTTCTCAACCTCCTTTTCTTAGACCTAGGAACCTTCTAGAAACTAAGGTTTCTTTAGTCATAAGACACTTCTAGAGATTATGTGAACACTTGACCTAATCCTAGAGACTTAGAAGGGTTAATCATAGGATTAGGAAATGCCTTAGGGACTTATGAAAATCACCTACCTATAGCTACCCAATCCATGTACACCTTCTTAAATTCAATTCAAATCCAAATTTCAAACCAAACCTCAAACTAAAATTTCAAATCCAAATCAAGTCCAAACTCAATTCCAAATGATTGAAACCCAAGATCAAATCCAAACTTGAAATCCTTCATAAGCCCTTTAATCAACCTTCATGAACATAGCCAAATATTCCATCCAATTCAATCCAAACTCAATTGATTTTCTTATAAATCAATTGTACCTTCAATTATCTTTTCAAATATAAATGAAATATAAATTCAAATAGCCAAAACCAAATCCAAAATCAAATCAAAACCCAATTTAAACCCTTTAAGCCATTTCCTTGAACTTGGCAAAACATCTAAATCAAGCCAAAATCAATGGATTTTCTCTTGAATCAATCATTCCTTCAATCATCTATCCAAATATAAATGAAACCTACAATCATCCGTCAAACCAAAATTAACCCAAGTCAAGCCCATTTGACTTGAAATATTCAAATGAACCAAAACTCATTTGAATCCAAACCCATTGCAATTGAATTTATATATCAATCTCAAATCTATATATAAACTCAACTAAATCAAGCTAACTAAATCCAATTGGTTCACTTGACCCAAAGAGGCCAATTTGACCTACATGAACCAAAATCCAATTCAATCCAAATCAAAGTGAATTAAGCCAATCCAAAGTTCATGACATGATTGTTGATCACCCTAAGATGATAAATTGATATAAATTGGGTCAAACAAAGTCAACCTAGCTAGTTGACCAAGTCATCCCTTTAGCCTATATGAAACCAAACTAGCCAAATTACAACCTAAGCCAAATCCATTGAAAACTAATGATTCAAATTAACCAAAATCAACATTTAAACTTGACTTGACCTTCAATTGAGCCAAACCTAGCACAATTGGCCTCTTGACACTAGTTGACCCAAATTGACATAAAGGGGTCAAATTAGACTAAACCAAATTAAATCCAAATTAAATCAAACCAAACCATACAATCCTCTCCAAATAGTTATATGAACTTGACATAACCCTTGGTTTGACCTAATTTGACCAATTGGTTAACTAACCCATTTTGAATTTGACCCAAATGGGTCAAATTATACTTAACCAAATGAACTCCAAATGACATGAAATTTGGTCCAACTCACTTTTGACATTTCAAATATGCCAAAAATCAAATTCAATGCTAAATGACTCTACCCTTGTGCTAAGGGCATCACATAAGACAAAACACCTATGTAAATGGTCATTTCTTTTCTTGGCCACTTGACTCATCAATTATTCCACCTAGGCTCAAGGCATTGTGCAACTAACCCAAAATGTTGTTGGGGTCAAGCTATGACTCATGGGGAGGTGAAATCACCTCCCCTCCCATTTGGAACACTTGGCATGAAGGAACTACACTTCTCTTTGCTAGGACACCCACTTGTCCTTCATAGCAGCTATCTTCCATGCCTTGGCAACCAAATTAAGCCACCTAAGGAGAATCCTAACCACCCAAGCCAATGACACCCACTTGGAGCCAAAAATCATTATGAATGTGGTGATTTTTAGCCATTGCAAGGAGGCAAAAAATAGAGAGGGAAAACTCATCCTCACACACTCACTTTACTCTCTTATAGCTTCCAAACCAACCATCAACCATTCCCACTTGAATTTTGGGCAAAAGCCATCAAAATCAAGTAGATTCCGGTGAGGAAGCAGCGACCATTGGTGGATACATTATTTTGAAGTGAAGCAAGAGCCTGAACCCATTCCAAAGCTCATTCTTATAAAGAGTGCATTCGAATCACCACTGCCACTGAAAGTCATTCTCGGTGAGGTAATTTTCAAGAACCATAGCCTAGGTTCTTTTTATTTTTTGATAGTTTTTTCTTGATTTTAGGAATTTCCTTTAGATTACCCATGCATTTTTTTATATTTTAAATCATCCCCACACATTTTGAGTGATTTCAAGTGAAGATCGCCAAAAAATTGAGCCTAAAATGAAGTTTTTCATTCAATTTTTTCATAAGAATCATAAAAATCTTGCCCGAATAGTGTTCCATCCGCCTCTTCCACCGGATTGCCCATCAGCCATCTAATCTTCTATTCAAGGAAATATACAACTTAGATCATATGGATCACATGGCTCGTAGTGGATCATCGGTTTGATCGTGGATCATGCGTGTCGATCTGACGTCGTCCGATTAGATGGTTAGATCCAATTTACGCATCCTTGTCTGCATTCCCACTCATCTATTGATGTGGCACTGCACTAGCCACTCATGCGATTCCATGTGGTTCCACATGGTCCAGTCAATGTTGCACAACTGTTGACTGGGTTAAGTAAGATATTAGGGATTTTCTTCCTTTTAAAAATTAATTACAAATAGTTGAAACTTCAAAATTTTATAAAAAAATAAAATACTTAACTAAAAATTGCAAATTAAGGCTCGTTGGATTTGTCTTTTTGAATGAAGGCAAAATCCACAAATCTTACTAAATATTTATAAGAATATGTACCTTGGTGTATGCTTTTTGCTGATGACATTCTTCTTGTTGATAAGATGAGAGAAAATAGAAACTTGAATTATGGATGTCAACTTTAGAGTTAAAAGGTTTTCATTTAAGTAGATCTATAATATATTGTAATTTTAGTAGAGTTTTAGCGATAGTGTTGTGACTTTAAGTGATCAAGTCATTAATAAATAGCAATTATAATTGTTCAAAATGATGGTGAAATAGATGGAGATGTCATTAGTAAATTCAAGTTGGATGGTTGAAATTGGAAAAATCTATTATGTGATAGAAAATCCACATAAATTAAGGGAAAATTTTTTAAGATGGTGGTAAGATAATGACTTTAATGCAGAATGTTCAATAAAGAGAAGCATAAGACTAATTAATTTTAATTGAGGATGCTCTTGAGTGGATTTACTCTTAAGATAATTCAAAAATTATGTTAAAAAGTTGAGTAACTCGGTGGTAGATAAGATTAGGAGAGTCACCTTAGATGGTTTCTTTTAGATAAATTAGGAGGTAGATGCATTAGATTTGCCTTATGTTAAGAAAGGTAATAACCTAAAATACTTGGTTAAGATGTATAAAAAATGACCTTAGTATACTTGAATTAAATGAGAATTTGACACATAATAGGACAATGGAGAAGGATTCATGTAACCCCATGGGATTAAGGCTTATTATTATTGTTATTGTTATATTAATTAAACCAAAATGACAAATCAGATTGATTTGAATTTTTAAGAGATTAAAATTGGAAATCTAATACAAATTTCAAGTTAAAATTTGGATTATATTGCATTATGAAATTCAAATAGTTAAAATGAATTATTGGAATTTATAAAAATCATGGAAAATCATTTAAATCAGCTAAAACTTTGAAAAATTATAAAAAATCATAGAGAAATCCTAAAAATATAAGTATATATTTGTTTCGAAGATATTTCAGAAGAGATTCAATTAAAATTGATCCCAATTGTGAATAGATTAAGGCTTAATTTGGTTTAATTAAAACTTAATTAGCTTATACTCTCTAATTACCTAAGTAATTAATCCAAAACATTTGAGGTTGATTAATGGATTAGCCTCATAATTTTCTTGGGATTTATTGCTTGGTTAATTAATATTTCTTAATTAATTACTTTTTTTAATGAATTAGAAAATTAATTGTCTAAATATGAAATAATTATTAAGCTTGTTAATCATTATGAAATAGTGAAATGGCATGGGGAATAAGATTGGGACCTCTTTCATAATCTTTTCCCTAAGTCCTTGTCCTTGAATAGAAATTAATTAATTTAGGATTAATTGATGGTTTAATTCGTTAATTAAATTACTTAATTAATCAATTTGAAACTATAATCACATGGAATCTTAATTAATCAATTCTTGGATTCTTTTTTAAATAAGACTTTTAAGGAAATTATGGTTAATCACATGTGTGAAAACCATGAAAGTTCTTAATTAAGTTTCTTACTTAATCACTAATTATGAGCCAATTGCATTAGGCCTCTTTCATTTCTTAGGTTCATTGCTAATTTAATTTCCAATGTATGTACATACATGTGCTCATAATTCTTAATTAAATTATGGCAACATATGTAAGGTTTAATTATGGATTTAATGCATAATACAACTTAACTCATAAAATCAACTTAATTACTTTTCATTAAACAAAATTAAATCACAAATATGGGAATGGTTTAGGATAAAAAAACGTTCCTTAATTTATTTAAACCAAATGAAATATGAAATTGAAAGTGGTAATTAAAAAGCCTTGGTTTTCTTTGAATGCTTTTATTTTATTTTATTGTACTTAGGAACTAATTTAATGGGTAAATCACATGGCTTATTCATTCCTTTACAATCATGTTAAATGTTGTATGTCATTTGAAATCATACGTTCATCTTTTCAAAATTAATTAAATCAAATAGTTTTCCTTTATGTCAGGCTTGCATTTGTTGATTAATTTATAATATGTGTGGCTATTATCACTATTAAATCAAAACATATTTTCCTAAGCTTATAAATGTATGGTTACATATTCTATGATTGATAGTTATAAATACATAAGAGATGTATGTGAGCATAGCTTAAATGTATGAAGTGAAGCTCCATTCCTTTTATTCATGTATTGATTTATGTAAGTGAGAATGTTAATGGGTATATAGTCTTGACATCCCAGGAATACAAGGCTTTAGTTAGCGCCAAGGAGGTCATTTGATCACCTCACTTCCTTGGTTTAATAATGGCACATATGCCATTTGATTTCATTCTTATGTATTTCAATACTAAAATTTAGATGAGGCTTTAATTCATATACATAAATGATTCAATCAAATTAAATATCATTTTTTGCATGGTTTTCATTCTCCAAATTATGAATACATGTGTATGTATTTAAGAAAAGTGGTATATAGTCCTGAATATGAGGCTTTAGCTAGCCTAAGGAAGTCATTTGATTACCTCACTTCTAGTTTAACATGGTGCTTGGTTGGGTCTTTTATGCATACATTTTGTGTATTTAATTAATGGTAATCCTTCCTTTTAATTAAAAATACATGCATTTGCAGAATTAATTGATCATGGGATTTGGAGCTCTCTTTCTTATGTTCATGCATGTAAATTTACATATTGTTTGAATTTAATGGTATATGTGGACATCACGAGAATATGAGGCTTTAGCTAGGCCCAAAGAAGACCCATCATGGCTTAGGAGTCCTTATTAGTGATTAGGTCCATTATATAGTGATAATTTTTATCTTTTGAGATAATGCATCTTTCCTTAATGTTGTATTAGATCATTTCAATAAGTACCCCCTAAGATCTACGTGGTGTCCCACATCTCAAAAAGAAACATCACATATTTTCTTTGGTGACTCCCTAGGTTCCTCTACATCTCTAGTAGCAATTATTGTCTCCAAACATAGTGGACTTGTATTTTATATGGGTCCACTATTTTCCTTTCTGTTGGCTTAGCTTATTTCATCCTTAGTTTGACTAACATCCTTTAGGTTTTAAGACCTCACTCATGTAGGTCTTAAAACCACTATATCCCCCCAATATTCAAAAAAATTTGAATTAACTAAAGAAGATGACTAAATATTTAGAACCTCTTTACCATTCTCTTGGTGAGGCAAGGTTCATCTCATACTTAAGAAAATAAAATCTTTGCAAAAAGATATGTACTTTCTAAAGCACTTCTCAAATTAAACTTCTCATGACAAAAGATCTGCATTTAAAAATAACCAAACCTCATGCAACAATATCGATGATTGTTGCATGGAGTTTCTTTTCAAAATTTAAATTCAATTAGTTTTAAAGTACTTTTTCCAAAAGTACATATTTGAAAATAGTAATCTCCATTCAACACACCTAAGCTTGTTGAATGAAGATTTTATTTTCAAATAAGATCATGACATAAAATTGAAATTTCATTTAGAACATCCTACATATGTTAAGTTGGAATTTCTCTTTTCAAAAGCAACATCACACACAAATATCCCATCTTTGAAAATCAAAAAGAAAAATATAATTGATTTCCATTTAACATACCAAAATTTGTTAAATGAAAGTCCCCTTTTCAAAATCATTATAAATTACAACACATTTGAATTCCATTTGACATACCCAAATTTGTCAAATGAGAATTCCCTTTTTCAAAATCAAAAGCAAATTGGACTCTACTTAACATACCCACATTTCCTAAGTAGAGTTCCCTTTTTAAAATCATAAATAAATCAAACACACTTGAACTCCATTTGACATACCCAAATTTGTAAAATGAGAGTCCCACCTTTTCAAAAATGAAAACAATTTGAACTTTATTTAGCATACCACATTTGTTAAATAGAAGTTCTCCTCTTTCAAAACAAAATCAAAACAAACTCATCAAACACACTTGATCCCTACTTAACATACCAAATTTGTTAAGTAAGGGTATCATTTTCAAAATCAAATAAAATACATCAAACACATTGTGCTTCACTTAGCATACCTAAATTTGCTAAGTAAGGATCCCATTTTCAAATTGAATTCAACAAATCATATAAATGACACACATCATCACAAACAACAAAAATGCTTTCAAAAATTGTTTTCAAACATGCACTTGAATCTCATTTAGCATACATAAATTTCCTAAGTGAAGATTCCAAAATCTAATTCAAAATAAAGTCAATGACTATCCATTTAACATACTCAAATTTATTAAATGAGGGTCCCAAACATAAAATCAAATTAAAATGTGAGCCAATGGAAGCATCAATTAAGAGCCTCTCCAAAACATTTGAACCCCATTCAACATACCTAAATTTGTTGAATGTGGGTTCTAAATTTAAATCAAATTTAAAGTCTCTCCTCCAAAAAAAAAAAAAAAATTCAAAATCTTTCTAATATTGAACCCTATTTAGCATACCTAAATTTGTTAAATGTGGGTTCCAATTCAACAATTAAATCAACTAAATAATTCAAGTCAACAACATTCAAGAGAAGGTCTGATATGGTTCTCTTTCCAAAGATTCTAGCCCTCACGACCATCAGTAGACAAGAGGTGGCAGGCAAGAAGACACTTCTTGGTTTGACCTACAGTGATTAGTTTTCTAACCAAAGGAGAAAGGCCATAAATTTCCTTCAAGAGCCAAGAATAAGATCAATAAGGATTTTTGAGTATGTATTATCCATTCTAGATAAGTATGACTCAAATGATTTGAATTCTAATTCCCAAAGAAACTCTCAAAATGACAACAATACGATCATAATCCATAAAATAGCAGTACTGATGGACTTGATGCCTTTAAGGATTCCAACTCGAGTAGAAGTACCCCTATTTTAAACTTTGGTGGTGTTACTATCAAAAAATATTTAGAATCATCAAATCTAATAGAAGAAATTTTGGGCACCATAAAAGAGTAGGTAGACATCAATTCTACCTCTCTTTAAGAAGATATCACAAAAGCCAATGGTTGTAGTGGTAGGGTCCTACCACTTTGATCAACACCATAGCAAGAAGCAAACCAATCATTGGAAATAAACAAATTCTAAATCCTTCTTAAGATACACCTCGTAATCCAAAATAAGGGCATCAAACTATTCTAAAGGTTAATCTTAAGGTCCTAAACTATCATGGAAGGTTGCCTACTAAGCTAAAATAATGAGTGCACCCTCACCTTCTCTAAGGAGATAGAGGAGTGACTAATTGGAACTTAACC
The DNA here is from genome assembly GCA_021442155.1 of Cymbidium sinense. NCBI lineage: Eukaryota > Viridiplantae > Streptophyta > Magnoliopsida > Asparagales > Orchidaceae > Cymbidium > Cymbidium sinense. The sequence continues at coordinate 25,245 of JAKCPB010000320.1, read as the reverse complement.
TAATCCTTCCTTGCTCAGTTAGTGGCAACCTCCTTAAGTCTTACTCAACATAGAATATCTTATGGAAAAGAAAGACAAGCTATCCCATCCAGAGAGAACAATATAAAAAGACTCAAAAAAAGGAGAACAAAAAAATGAAATAATAAGACAAAATAAAGAAAAGAAAAAATGAAAAGAATGGATGAAAAAAAAAAATAGAGAAAGAAAAGAAAAAAAAGGGAAAAAGTAAAGCACCAATAATACACATTGATTTAGAATCCAAAGGATAAATCATGTGTACGAGGTGTAAATTCAAAGAAAAGGAGAGAAAAAATATATATAGGAAATAGATTTTGAGTCTACTTTTGATAAGTCTTTGGAGTAGATAACAGTAAAATAAGAAGTTCTAAAAGGATAATTCATGAAAAATATGACTAGAAACTGTGTGGTTATGCGAGCACATTGACTCCAATTCTACTATCTCATGATATTATTATAGAATTGTAAGTTAAGAGTTGTGCCTAACCTCTAATCTAATATATATATATATATATATAAGTAGAGGATACACTCCCTGAAGTTGAGAAGAAAATTAGATCATCAACCAATGAGTTTTAAGAGATTAACCTTAGAACATAAAGGTAGTCCACCCACACTCCCAAACATCCATATATGATAAGTTAGAAAGAATATGCCAATGACTTAGTTAGGTTACTTTTGTAGTTTAAAGACTGCTTTACCTAAGATCGTAATGAAGTGCCTAATACATCTTCAAAGGTAATAGTCTACAAATTCAAAATTGAACCTATTGCTATTCCTACTTTGCAAACTTTTGATGCGAACATTTGCACCAAGAACAAGATCTAAGTTTGAGGTCAACCTTATTGAAGAAAAAATATGCTATCATGATTACCCAATATTATGCTCAATCAAAAGGAAGGACATTGAAATCCACACATACATTGATTCTAATGATTTTAGTTTGGCATGTCTTGAAGATGAATCCACATTACCTATTTTAGATTTTATAGCAGACATAGCCTCTTTACATGTAGTTTCCTCATTGAAAGATGTGTTTAATTATGCTAGAGGATCAGTGGTCATTTGCACTTATAATTTCCATTGGAATTTACCACTATAAGGCCATTCCTTTCTCTGGTCACTAGGGTTAAAGAAAAAGGAAGACCATCTTTACGATCTGAGTAGTTGTCTTCGATTGGTTATGACACTACAGCTTGAAGTTGAATCCCCTAAAGTATATAATTAGAATGAATTTAGGGGAGTTTCTAAGGCTTGTAGTAAAGCATCATGGGATAATAAGAATTGATATAAAAGAGATTAAAGTGACATTAGAGATGCAGCCTCCAAGATTCTACTTAACAGGAGAAAGATTTTAATTAACATTGAAAATAGATGGTTTAAACTCTTTCAAAGTTAGTCTATCTCAAAAAATTTTAAATTAGAATTCTACTTTCGATCGTTGAAAGGACTAACTTGGTGCTTCGAAGGATGTAAAGTAGTTTAAGCTACTATGATAGGGGAGCGCCTGATGCTTCCAATCAATAAACACTATTTAAAGAAATATTATCCTTAAAATAATGTTTGAAAATAATTATCATCAATAAAAAATACTATCTTTCCATTCATCAAATCCCTTCTTCATTAGAAGCATTATTTGCTTATCTGTGAATCTTCCATGATGTGTTTAGGATAGGTGTAAGATAACCCAAGTGGCATCCTATCCTTCATCAAAACAAACATGAACTACACATGATTCTCCGATGCTATTAGGATAGGTGTAAGAGAACCCAAGAGTCATCCTATTTTGACTAGTACAACTAAGTTAGGTATAAGATAACCCGAGAAACATCCTTTTTTGGTGGAGTCACATTGCCCCTCTCACACTATTTCATCCACTCTTCGATGTGTTTAGGGTAGCTATAAGGAACCCAAGTGGCATTCTATCCTTCATCGACACAACACACACACAAACTACAGACAATCACATGAACAAATACACATCTTTTATCTCAGGCTACTTTGATATGGGATAACACCCCCCACGACCCTCACTTATTTGCTGCTCTAGGTCGGATTGATGTGTTACCCTACTAGTGTTACCCTCACTTAGTTTTTTTTGTTTAGTGTTTTGGTTTTTATATTTATTTTTATGTTTATTTTTTAGGTTTAGGTTTTATTTAGTTTTCCTTTTTTACAGTTATTTTATTTTTATTTTACGTTTAATTTTTATTTAATTTATATTTTTTATTTTCAGATATACTTCATTTTTTAGTTTAGTTTAGATTTTTATTTATTTTATTTTAGTTTAGCTTTTATTTTTTATTTTATATTATTTTTACATTTAGGTCTAGGTTTAGCTTTCAGTTTAAAATTTTTTATTAATTAATTTTATTTATGTTTAGGTTTTATTTATTTATTTTACTTTTAGGTTCTATTTAGTTTAGGTTTAGGTTTTTAGGTTTTTAGGGTTTACGGTTAAGTGTTTAAGGTTTAGGGTTTAGGGTTGTAGGTTTTAGGGTTTAGGGTTTAGGGTTTAGGATTTTAAGGTTTATGGTTTAGGGTTAGTTTTAGGGTTTATGATATAGGGTTAAGGTTTTTTTTAAAAATTTTTATTTAATTTTTTTTTAAAACTAAGTAAACTCGTAGGTTTTGGTTTATCTAATTTATTTAATTTATTTATTTTAGTTTATTTTATTTTTTTTATTTTTATTTAGGTTTACGTTTATTTTTATTTACTTTAGTATATTTATTTTAGGTTTATTTATTTTAATTTAGGTTTTTTATCTTAGTTAGTTTTTTTATTAATGTTTAGGTTTTGGTTTATTTTTTAGTTTAGTTTTATTTTTATTTTATTTTTTAGGTTTAGGTTTTAATTTTATTTTTTTAGGTTTAGGCATTAGATTTTTAATTTAAGTTTATTTTTAGGATTTATTTTTTTTAGTTTAGGTTTTAGTTTATTTTTAGTTTAGTTTATTGTTTAGGGTTTAGGTTTAGGTTTAGGTTTAGTTTATTTTAGGTTTAGGTTTATGTTTTATTTATTCTACTTTAGTTTATTTTTGTTTTGGTTTAGGTTTATTTTATTTTTATTTTAGGTTTAGGTTTTTTTTAATTTACAGTTTAGGTTTTATTTTTTCTTTATTTTTATGGTTATTATTTTATTTTAGCTTTTTATTTAGTTTTTATTTTATTTTATGTTAGGTTTAGTTTTTATTTTTTTTAGGTTTTTTATTTGTTTAGTTTAATTGAGGTTTTTATTTAATTTATTTTAGTTTAGGTTTTATTTTTTAATTTAATTTCTTTATAGGTTTAGGCTCAGGTTTAGGTATTTGTTTAGGTTTTTATTTTATTTTATTTTATTTTGCTTTATGTTTCTTTATTTATTTTATTAATAGTTTTTTTTATACTTTAGGTTTAGGTTTTTAGCTTTTTAAGAATTAGGGTTTAGGGTTTAGGGCTTTGGGTTTAGGTTTTAGGGTTTAGGGTTTAGGGTTAGTTTAGGGTTTCAGGTTTAGGATTTAAGGTTTTTTAGAGTTTAAGGATGTAGGTTTAGGGTTCAAAGTTTAGGGTTTAGGGTTTAGGGTTTAGGGTTTAAGAGAGTTTAGGGTTTAGGGTTTAGGGTTTAGGTTTGTAGGATTAGGGTTTAGGGTTTAAGGTTTAGGGTTAATTTTAGGATTTAGGATTTAGGCTTCAGGGTTTTCTTAGGTTTAGGTTTTATTTATTTTAGTTTAGTTTATTTTAGTTTTTGTTTAGGTTTATTTTATTTTGTTTATTTTAGGTTTACTTTTTTTTAGTTTAGTGTTTAGGTTTTTTTATTTATTTTTAGGTTTGTTTTTTTTTGGTTTGGGTTTGTATTTAGTTTTTCTTTTTGTTTAGGGTTATTTTATTTTTATTTTACATAGAGTTTTTATTTAATTTAGGTTTTTTATTTTCTGGTTTATTTCATTTTTTAGTTTAGTTTAGATTTTTATTTATTTTATTTTAGTTTAGTTTTAATTTTTTATTTTATTTTATTTTACATTTAGGTCTAGGTTTAAGTTTCAGTTTAAGTTTTTTATTATTATTTAATTTTATTCAGGTTTATGTTTTATTTGTTTATTTTATTTTTAGGTTCTATTTAGTTTAGGTTTATATTTTAGGTTTTTAGGGTTTCGGTTTAGGGTTTAGGATTTAGGGTTATAAGATTTAAGGCTTAGGACGTAGGGTTGTAGGTTTAGGGCTTAAGGTTAGTTTTAGGGTTTAGGGCTTAGGGTTAAGGTTTTTTCTTTTAATTTTTGTTTAATTTTTTTAAATTAAGTAAACTCGTAGGTTTTGGTTTATTTTATTTATTTTAGTTTATTTTATTTTATTTATTTAGGTTTATGTTTATTTTTATTTAGTTTAGATTATTTATTTTAATTTAGATTTTTTATTTTAGTATTTTTTTTAGGTTTTGGTTTATTTTTTAATATAGTTTTATTTTTATTTTATTTTTTAGATTTAGGGTTTTATTTTTATTTTTTAATTTAGGTTTATTTTTAGGATTTATTTTTTTAGTTTATGTCTAGGTTTATTTTTAGTTTATTTTATTTGTTTAGAGTTTTGGTTTAGGTTTAGGTTTAGGTTTTATTTATTCTTTAGTTTATTTTAGTTTGGTTTAGTGTTTTTTTATAGTTAGGTTTTTATTTATTTTTTATTTATTTTTATGTTTATTTTTTTTTAGGTTTAGGTTTTATTTAGTTTTTATTTTATTTTATGTTAGGTTTAGTTCTTATTTTATTTAGGTTTTTATTTTTTAGTTTAGTGTAAGTTTTTATTTATTTTATTTTAATTTAGTTTATATTTTTTAAATTTATTTTCTATTTAGGTTTAGGTTTAGGTTTTAATTTAGGTTTTTATTTTATTTTGGTTTAAGCTTTTTTATTTATAGGTTTAATTTAGTTTAGGTATAAGTTTTTAGCTTTTTAGGGATTAGGGTTTAGGGTTTAGGTTTTAAGGTTTAGGGTTTAGGGTTTAGGGTTTTAGGGTTTAGAGTTTAGTGTTTAGGGTTTAAGTTTTAGGTTTAGGGTACAGATCTTGATTTATTATTTTTTTTAACAGAGAAGAAATTCATATTCAACATTTCTTCTTTTCGATTTGATCATCCAAGTAACAAACCAGGTTTTTTAAGACTCAAGCGACGACATAGATTAAAAATGAGCATGCATAGAGCAAATCAAAAACATTAAATAACTAGAACCATCTCTTCTGTAAAGACACATTTCCATAAGTAGCAGATCGGATCAGTCATTTTTTAGTTTCTCCAGTTCCCATCAGAACCACCCTGGCCTCTCGAGTACCGAGATCCACCTTCATATCCTCGATCTCTCCCTGCGCCACCACAACGGCTATAACCTCCGTCACTCCTCCCACCTCCATAACCATCACTACTCCGACTACCACCTTCATATCCACAAGAACCTCCAGATCCCCCACCACCATTATGATAACTGCTGCCTCTGCTTTCACATCCATCGCCAAATCTAGACTAAGCCTGGTTGACAGTTATGTTCTTGACATCAAGGTTTTGGCCATTCTTAGGGTTTAGGTTTATGTTTAAGTTTATTAGGTTTAGGGTTAAGCTTTATTTTTTAAATTATTTAGTTACTTTATCATTAGGTTTAAGGTTTAGGGTTTAGGTTAGGGTTTAGGTTTAGGGTTTAGGGTGTAGGGTGTAGGGTTTTTTTTATTACCATAAAAGTAAAAGATACAATGTCCTTAAAAGGCATAAAGCTTAGAAATCTATCGCTCATAGAGCTACAAGAAACCTAAAGAGCTAAATCCCCATCTAAGTACACTAGAAGAAGAAAATAAAATAAAAGAGCAAAAGCAACATCTAAAGGCATAAGAGCGAAATGACATAGAGTAACACTAAAATAAAAATGGAAATAGAAAAAGGTTGAGTCAGTAGCAGTTCATGATTCCTTTGAGAAAGCAAGATAAGCAAGATCCACAACAACAACACTAGGGATGACTGAGAAATGACCAGTCCCTCTATAAAGTTCCAACCTATAAAAGAAATCTGCAAAAATACTACCAAGGCAAAAGTATAAGTAAAAAAGAATAAGGATTAAGAGAGCCAAAGGAGAGAGCTACAAAAGGGAAGGCGCGGGCTCAGCTAAGATCATTTCAAGGGGCAATAATACCATCCAAACTTCATAAAGAATGGTTACAATTATATGTAAAGCTACCAACTAGAGAGAGGAGGTGAGTAACACAAAGGCATCATATTGAGCATACTTGATACCAGAAGCCAACCCACCAAACAAAACACATAATAGGCCAATCACATAAAGCAAGCAACCCAGAAGTTACAGTAGGATCATTGGGCAAGCTAATGAAACCAAGAAGTAGCACCACCAAAACCAGCACCAACATACCTGATACAAGCCAAATCCAAGGCCAGCACACATAAAAGGGGGCCAAAGATAGCCACCAATCACCAGAAACCAAAATTCCCAATTCAAAAGGATCAGCAAAGGATCGATCATCACACCAAAAGGCTCTAGTAAATTAGCCAAGAAGAAAAAAAATCCAATAAAGAGAAAAGCAACCAACCAATATTCCAAAGCTAGCTAAAAGTCCTCTGACCAAAGTAGCTAAGTAAAACATCCATAAGATAGCCACCAGGGAATAGCCTATCATCAATAACCAATAAAGGAATGACCCTAGTATCCGAGGAAAAGAAAAAAAGAATAGCTAAAAAACTATTGAACAGAGAGACAACCAACCGGTTAGACCAGCCAACATAGCCTCTTAGCCAACCACCATAACAGCAAAAAACCCAAGTCAATGTAAAACAAACAGCAGCCATCGAGCCAAGATCACCCAAGACAACCAAGAAAAGAAGAGCCATTAAAATACCAACAACCAGCTAACCCATAATAATAACCAAACATCACAATAACCACGGTTGTAACCTCTGTCGCTCCTCTCGCCTCCATAACTAACACTACTCCAACCACCACCTCCAAATCCACCAACACCTCCAGATCCCCCACCACTTCTGCAATAACTACTACCTCCGCCTCCAACTTCACCTCCGACTTCGCCTCCATCGCCAGATCTAGACTGAGCCTGGATGATTGTGGTGTTCCTACCATTAGGGTTCTGCTCATTCTTAGGGTTTAGGATTAGGTTTATTAGGTTTTAGGGTTTAGGTTTATTTTTTAATTTATTTAATTACTTTAGGTTTAGGTTTATGGTTTAGGTTTTAGGGTTTTTTTTAACTCAATTGATTCCATAACAAATAAGAAATTACAAAATCAAATAATACATTATCCGTTAATAACTAATAAAATAGGATAAAATTAAATGCAATCTAAAAAAGTACAAAAGTAGTATTTCATAAAATGATTTAACTCCCAGAGACAATAAAATTTGATTTTACAGAAGGCCAACAAAGCTTTGTTGAACAAGCTAAAACCCATATCATCATCTGATTCCTCAATAGGCTCTTCCTTCTTCTCTTCCACTGCAGCAGTTGGACTAGTTGAAGTAGTAGGAGTGGCAGGAGCATCAGGCATAATAGCCACATTAAATTTACTAGGATCTTTCAAGTACTCCTTAACCTTCTTGGCCTACGAGTATGTGTAATCAGTGGCAATCACGTTGGCGAGGGCATTCTTGTAAGCGTTGATGAACATGTGGGGGTGCTACAGCAAGGGTGGGATAAGAGAGGGCCAGTGAGAGAGAAGTGATCATTAAAGGCCGTCAAAACTTCTCATGAGATCATCTTGATGAGCTTAAGCACCTCGGGGCGAACACAAAACCATCATCATACACGGTGATGACAAGGCCAATAGAGTATGGCCTAATCTCCCCTTAGGAGAAGCGACCTCTAAGGATCCCACCTTATTGCCTTTTTTTATAGCTCAATCGGAGTGATAATTTTAATAGTACCTTTTTTGATCCTAGTTGGGATGTTGAGAACCTACAAGAAAGAAGTCTGTGAAGGATCTAGACCAGTGTTTCCTAGAGGAACCACAACATTAATAGGTGCAACAAGATCGACACGGGCAGCAACACCAACTTTATATTTCATAACCTCTTTGCTGACTTCTTTAAGATCACCTTTTGTAAAAATCAGCTCAACTAGGGTTTAGGGTTTATGGTTTAGGGTTTAGGCTTTTAGGGTTTATGTTTTTAGGGCTTAGGGTTTAGCGTTTAGGGTTTATAGTTCAAGGTTTAGAGTTTAGGGTTTAAGATTTAGGTTTGTAGGTTTAGTGTTGTAGGTTTAGGGTTTAGGGCTCAGGTTTTAGGGTTTAGGTTTTTCTTTTTTTTTAAGGTTAAGCAATTTGGTAGGTTTAGGTTTATTTAGTTTATTTTTTTATTTATTTTAGTTTATTTTATATTTTATTTTTAGTTAGCCTTATTTTTATTTTTATTTAGTTTAGTTTATTCATTTTAGGTTTATTTATTTTTAGTTTAGGGTTTTTATTTTACTTTATCTTTTAGGTTTAAGTTTTTTTAAGGTTTAGGTTGAGGTTTTTATTTTATTTTTTAGGTTTAGGTTTTAGGTTTTTATTTTAGGTTTATTTTAAGGTTTTATTTTTTTAGTTTAGATTGAGGTTTATTTTTAGTTTATTTTATTTTATTTAGTTCAAGTTTAAGTTCAGGTTTAGTTTATTTTTGGTTTAAGTATAGGTTTTGTTTTATTTAGGTTGCTTTATTTTAGTTTAGGTTTACATTTATTTTATTTTATTTTAGGTTTAATTTTTATTTTAGTTTACAGTTTAGGTTTTATTATTATTATTATTTATTTATTTTTTAGGTTTAAGTTTTTATTTAGTTTTTATTTTATTTTATTTTAGGTTTATTTTAGTTTTATTTTACGTTTAATTTTTATTTTATTTAGGTTTTTTATTCTTAGGTTTATTTTATTTTTTAGTTTAGTTTAGGTTTTTTACTTATTTTATTTTAGTTTTTTTACTTTTATTTCAATTTAAATTTAGATTTAGTCTTAGGTTTTAATTAAGGTTTATATTTTATTTTATTTTTTTAATTTTATTTAGGGTTAGGTTTTTAATTTATTTTATTTTTAAGTTTTATTTATTTTAGGTTTAGGATTTTAGGTTTTTAGGGTTTAGGGTTTAGGTCTTAGGGTTTAGGGTTTAGGGCTTAGGGTTCTAGAGTTTAGGATTTTAGGGTTTAGGGTTTAGGGTTTAGGGTTTAAGGTTTAGTGATTAGCGATTTGGGTTTTGGGTTTAGGATTTGGGGTTTAGGGTTTTAGAGTATAAGGTTTAGGTTTTAGGATTGTAGGTTGGGAATAGGGCTAGGCTTTTTTTTTTTTTTTTAAAAATTTTTATTTTTTGGTTTTACGGTTTAGGGTTTAATGTTTAGGGTTTAGGTATTTTTTAAATTAAGTAAACCGATAGGTTTAGGTTTATTTAATTTATTTTTATTTTTTAGTTTATTTTATATTTTATTTTTTACTTAGGCTTATTTTTTATTTTTATTTAGTTTAATTTATTTATTTTTTTGGTTTTATTTACTATTTAAGGTTATTATTTTACTTTATTTTTTAGGTTTGGTTTTAGTTGAGTTTTATTTTTATTTTATTTTTTAGGTTTAGGTTTTATTTTCTATTTTTAGGTTTATGATTAGTTTTTTATTTTATTTTTTCATGGTTAGGTTTTAGGTGTTTATTTTAGGTTTATTTTTAGGTTTTGTTTTTTAGTTTACATTTAGGTTTAGCTTATTTTATGTTTAGGATTAGGTTTTATTTATTTTAGTTTAGTTTATTTTAGTTTAGGTTTATGTTTAATTTATTTTATTTAATTTATATTATTTTAGGTTTAGTTTTTTATGTTAGTTTATTTTTTAGGCTTATTTTTTAGGTTTAGATTTTCATTTAGTTTTTATTTTATTTTATTTTAGGTTTATTTCTTATGTTTAGTTTTTATTTTATTTAAGATTTTTATGGTTAGGTTTATTTTATTTTATTTAGTTTTGTTTAGGTTTTTGCTTAATTTATTTTAATTTATTTTTATTTTTTATTTTATTTTATGTTTAGGCCTAGGTTTAGGTTATTGTTTAGGTTTTTATTTTATTTTATTTAGGTTTAGGTTATTTATTTATTTTATTTTTTGGTTTTTTTAGTTTAGGTTTAGGTTTTTAGGTTTTTAAGGTTTAAGGTTTAGGGTTTAGAGTTTAGGGTTTAGGGTTTTGGGTTTTAGGGTGAAGGATTTAGGGTTTATGGTTTTAGGGTTTAAGGTTTAATTTATAGGGTTGATGGTTTAGGGTTTAGGGTTAAGGTTTTTTTAGTATTATTTCTTTTAGGCTTTAGGGTTTAGGGTTTAGTGTTTAGGTTTTAGGTTTAGGGTTCAAGTTTTAGTTTAGGGTTTAAGGTTCTTGGGTTTTCTTTAATAGAGATTAAATTTATATTTAACATTTCTTCTTTTTAATTTCATCAACCAAGTAACACACCAAGTTCTCAAAGATACAAGTGATGACATTGATAAAAAATGAGCACGCATAGAGAAAATCAAAATCCCTAGATAACTTCAACTGTCGCTACTATGAAGACACAGTTCCATAAGCAGTAGAATGGATAGGACGTTATTTAATTTCTCTAGTTCCCATCAAAATCACCCCTGCTTCTCAAGTAGTGAGATCCACCATCGTATCCTCAATCTCTCCCTCCAGCACAACCACGGCAGTAACCTTTGTTGCTCCCTCCCACATCCATAACCACCACTACTCCGACCACCACCTCCATATCCACCAGCACCTTCAGATCCCCCACCACCAAATCTAGACTGAGCCTGGTTGATGGTGATGATCTTGCCGTCAAGGTTTTGCCCATTTTTAGAGTTTAGGTTTAGGTTTAGGTTTATTAGGTTTTAGGGTTTACATTTATTTTTTAATTTATGTAGTTACTTTATGCTTAGGTTTATGGTTTGGGGTTTAGGGTTTAGCGTTTAAGGTTTGGTTTTAGGGTTTAGGGTTTATGGTTTAGAGTTTTTATAAAAAAACCCAAATGATTTCATAACAAATAAGAAATTACCAAATCAAATAAGACATTATCCTCTATCAACTAATAAAATAGGATAAAATAAAATGCAATTCAAAAATTCACAAAAATAGCATTTCACAAAATGATTTAACTCCCAGAGTCAATAAAATTTGATTTTATAGAAGTCCAACAAAGCTTTGTTGAACAAGATAAAACTCATATCATCATCAGATTCCTCAATAGGCTCTTCCTTCTTCTCTTCCACAACAGTAGCGAAAGTAGTAGTAGCAGCAGCAGCATCAGGCGAGCCACAATAAATTTACTAAGATCCTTCAAATACTCCTTAAACTTCTAGGCCCGTGTGTACGTGTAATCAGTGGTAATCATGATGGTGAGGACATTCTTGTAAGCATTGATGAACATGTGGGGCACTGTAGTAAAGTGGGATAAGAGAGGGCTAGTGAGTGAAGTGAACATTGAAAGGACTACCAAAAACTTCTCGATGAGATCATCTTCACTAAGGTCAAGCACCTCAGGATTGAACACCGAACCATCATCAAACATAGATTGAAGGACAAGGCCAAAATAGAATGGTCTAATTCCCAGCTTAATGAGGAGAGTAGCCTTTGGGGATCCCATCTTATCACCTTTTTTAATCAGTACAATTGGTGTGATAATTTCAATAGTACCCTTGTTGATCTTTCTTGGGAAGTTGAGAAACTAGAAAAAAGAAATCTGTGAAGGATCTAAACCAATATTGCCTGGAGGAACCACAATATCAATAGCGCAATAAGACCAACACGGCAAGACCACCAACTTATACTTCTTCACAAAGATCACCCTTCATCAACCCAGGCTTTGTGGGCTCATTATGGCTCTGGGGTTTAGGGTTTAGGGTTTATTATGGTTTATGATTTTAGGGTTTAGGGTTTAGCGTTTAGGGTTTGGGGTTTAAACTTTAAGTTTTAAGAATTTTTAGGCTTTAGGGTTTAAGAATTTATAGGCTTTAGGGTTTACAGTTTATGGTTTTAGATTGTAGTTTGTAGGTTTAGGTTTAGGGTTAGTTTTAGGGTTTAGGGTTTCAAATATAGAAATTAGGATTTTTTTAAAAAATTAAGTAGGTTTAGGTTTATTTAGTTTATTTTATTTTTATTATTATTGGTTCTTTTATTTAGTTTAGTTTATTTATTTTAGGCTTATTTATTTTAGTTTAGGTTTTTAATTTAGTTTATTATTTAGGTTTAGGTTTAGGTTTTATATTTTTTAGTTGAGTTTTATTTTTATTTTATTTTTTAGGTTTAGGTTTTATTTTTTATTTTTAGGTTTAGGTTTAGGCTTTTATTTAATTTTTTTAAGATTAGGTTTTAGGCTTTTATTTTAGGTATATTTTTTAGTTTAGGTTTAGGTTTATTTGTAGTTTATTTTATTTTATTTACTTTAGGTTTAGGTTTATGTTTAGTTTATTTTAGGATTAGGTTTATGTTTAGTTTATTTTAGGATTAGGTTTAGGTTTTATTAAGCTTAGTTAGTTTATTTTAGTTTAGGTTTAGGTTTATATTATTCTATTTATTTTATTTTTATTTTATGTTTATTTTTTATTTAGGGTTTAGGTTTTATTTTTAATCTATTTTTATGTTTATTTTTTATGTTTGAGTTTTTATTTAGTTTTTATTTTATTTTATATTAGCTTTTTTCATTTTCATTTTACATCTAGTTTTTATTTTATTTAAGTTTTTTATTCTTAGGTTAACTTTATTTTTTAAGTTTAGTTTAGGTTTTTATTTATTTTTATTTTTGTTTAACTTTAATTTTTAATTTATTTTATTTTTAGATTTAGGTTTAGGTTTTAGATTAGTTTTTTATTTTATTTATTTTCAATTTTTTAATTTTTTTAAAGTTTTCATTAGTTTAGATTAGGTTTTTTTTTAGTGTTTAGGTTTAGGGTTTTGGGTTAATTTTTAGGTTTTAGTCTTGGGTTTTATTTATTTATTTGTTTTAGTTTTCATTTATGGTTTAGGGTTTTAGTATTTAAAGTTTAGGTTTCTGATTAGGTTAGTTTAGGGTTTAGGGTAGGTTTAGGGTTTAGATGGGGTTTAGGGTTTAGGGTAGGGTTTAGGGTTTAGGTTAAAGGTTTATGATTTTGGAATTTAGCTTTAGGTTTTAGAATTTATAGGCTTTCATGTGCTTTGTGATCAGGTTTAGTGTTGCAGGTAAGTTTAGGGTTTAGGGTTAGTTTTTTTTAGGTTTAGGATATAGGGATTAGGTTTTTTTGAAAATAGGTTTAGATTAATTTAGTTTATTGTTATTATTTAAGTTTATTTTATTTTATTAGTTTTTATTTAGTTTTAGTTTATTTATTTTAGCTTATTTATTTTAGTTTAGGTTTTTATTTTAGTTTATTTTTAGGTTTAGGTTTAGGTTTTGGTTTTAGTTTTAGTTGAGTTTTATTTTTATTTTATTTTTTAGGCTTAGGTTTTATTTTTTTTATTTTTAGGTTTAGGTTTAGGCTTTTATTTAATTTCTTTAGGTTTAGGTTTAGGTTTATTTATACTTTATTTTATTTTATTTACTTTAGGTTATTGTTTAGGTTTAGTTTATTTTAGGATTAGGTTTAAGTTTTATTTATCTTAGTTTAGTTAATTTTAGTTTAGGTTTAGGTTTATATTATTTTTATTTTATTTTTATTTTATGTTTAGTTTTTAGTTTAGTTTTTAGGTTTTATTTTTATTTATTTTAGGTTTATTTTTTATATATAAGTTTTATTTAGTTTTATTTTATTTTATTTTAAAGTTTTTTTTAATTTTACAAGTTTTTTTTAGGTTTTTCATTCATAGGTTAAATTTATTTTGTTAGTTTAGTTTTTTTTATTTATTTTACTTTAATTTTTAATTCATTTTATTTTAGATTTAGGTTTAGGTTTTAATTTAGGTTTTACTTTATTTATTTTTAATTTTAAAAAAGTTTTATTTAGTTTAGTTTAGGTTTTTGGTTTTAAGTGTTTAGGGTTTAGGGTTTTGGGTTATTTTTGGTGGGTTTAGTCAGAGTTTATTTGTTTATTTTTATTTCTATGGTTTAGGTTTAGTGTGTGGTGGGTGTGGGGTAGGTTTAGGGTGGGGTTTAGGGTTTAGGGTAGGAGGGTTTAGGATTTAGCTTTAGTTTAGGTTTAGGGTTTAAGAGTGGGGCTGGAATTTTAGGATTTAGGGTTTAGGAATTTATAAACTTTAGGATTTATATTTTATGGTTTAGGATTGTAGGTTTAGTGTTGTCAGGTTAGGGTTTAGGGTTTAGAGTTAGTTTTAGGATTTAGGGTTTAGGATATAGGGATAAGGGTTTTTTTTTTAAATTAAGTAAACTAGTAGTTTATTTAGCTTATTTATTATTTATTTTAGTTTATTTTATTTTTTATTATTATTTAGGTTTTTTTATTTAGTTTAGTTTTTTATTTTAGGCTTATTTATTTTTGTTTATTTTTTAAGTTTACGTTTAGGTTTTAGTTTTCTTTTTAGTTGAGTTTTATTTTTATTTTATTTTTTAGGTTTAGGTTTTATTTTTTATTTTTAGGTTTAAGTTTAAGCTTTTATTTAAATTTTTTAAGTTCAGTTTTAGGTTTTATTTTAGGTTTATTTTTTTGCTTAGGTTTAGGTTTATTTTAGTTTATTTTATTTTATTTACTTTAGGTTTAGGTTTAGGTTTAGTTTATTTTAGGATTAGGTTTAGGTTCTATTTATCTTAGTTTAGTTTATTTTAGTTTAGGTTTAGGTTTATATTAATCGATTTATTTTATTTTTATTTTATGTTTAGTTTTTTTTTAGTTTAGGGTTTAGGTTTTATTTTTTATTTATTTTTTATGTTTAAGCTTTCATTTAGTTTTTATTTTTTTTTATTTTAGGTTATTTTTTATTTTCATTTTGCATCTAGTTTCTTTTTATTTAGGTTTTTTATTCTTAGGTCAAATTTATCTTTTTTTAGTTTGGTTTAGGTTTTTATTTATTTTATTTTTGTTTAACTTCAATTTTTTAATTCATTTTATTTTAGATTTAGGTTTAAGTTTTAATTTAGGTTTTTATTTTATTTATTTTTTTTAAAGTTTTGTTTAGTTTAAGTTTAAGTTTTTAGGTTTTTAGTGTTTAAGGTTTTGGGTTTTGGATTAGTTTTATGATTTAGTGTGTAGTCTTAAGGTTTTATTTATTTATTTATTTATTATTCTTATTTAGGTTTTAGGGTTTTTTAGTGTTTAGGGTTTAGGGTTTAGGGTTTAGGGTTTAGGGTTTAAGGTTTAGGGTTTTTTTTTTTAGATTAAGTAAACTGGTAGGTTTTGGTTTATTTAGTTTATTTTTAATTTATTTTAATTCATTTTATTTTTTTTATTTAGACTTCTTTGTTATTTATATTTAGTTTAGTTTATTTATTTTAAGTTTATGTATTTTAGTTTAGGTTTCTTATATTAGTTTATTTTTTAGATTTAACTTTATGTTTATGTTTTTTTTTAGTTTAGTTTTATTTTTAAGTTATTTTTTAGGTTTAGGTTTTATTTTTTACTTTTTTTGGTTTAGGTTTATGTTTTTATTTTATTTTTTCAAGTTTAGGTTTAAGGTTTAAATTTTAACTTTATTTTTAGGTTTTACTTTTTAGTTTAGGTTTATGTTTATTTTTAGTTTATTTTATTTTATTTAGTTTAGGGTTCAGGTTTAATTTATTTTAGGTTTTAGTTTATGTTTTAATTATTTTAGTTTAGTTTAATGTTTTTTTTTTGTTTTTTTTTGTTTTTTTATGTTAGGATTAGGATTTTTTTTTAGTTTAGGGTTTAAGTTTTATTTTTCTTTATTTTAGGTTTTATTTATAGGTTTATTTTTTAGTTTATTTTATTTAGTTTATTTTATTTTATAGGTTTATTTTATTTTATTTTACATTTAGTTTTATTTTATCTAGGTTTTCATTTTAGGTATATTTTATTTTGTCGTTTAGTCTACATTTTTATTTTATTTATATTTTAATTTTGTTTTTATTTTTTATTTTATTTTATTTTTAGGATTAGGTTTGGGTTTAGGTTCAGGTTTTAATTTAGTTTTTTATTTTATATTATTATTTTTATTTAATTTAGGTTAAGTTTTATTTATTTATTATATATTTAAGTTTTATTTTGTTTAAGGTTTTAAGGTTTTGGGATTAGGGTTTATGGTCTGGTTTGGGGATTATGATTTATGAGTTTAGTGTTTAGGGTTTAGGGTTTGGAGTTTCTTAGGGTTTAGGTTTAAGGTTTAGGGTTTAGGATTAAGGATTAGGGTTTCATTTAGGGTTAGGTTTAGGTTTGTTTTGGGAGTTTAAGCTGGGGTTTAGGTTTAGTGTAAGTTTTAGTGTTTAGGGTTTAGGCTTATGGTTTATTTATTTAAATTATTTTATTTATTTTGGATTTAGGGATTAGGATTTAGGGTTTAGGGTTTTCTTTTATTTTTTAAATTAAATAAACTAGTATGTTTAGGTATATTTAGTTTATTTAGTTTATTTTTTATTTATTTTAGTTTATTATATTTTTTATTTATATTTTGGTTTATTTTTTTATTTTATTTAGTTTAGTTTATTCATTTTAGTTTAGGTTTTTTATTTAGTTTATTTAGGTTTAGGTATAGTTTATTTTATATTATTTTTTTAGGTTTAAGTTTTACTTTTTATTTTTATTTTTAAGTTTACATTTTTCTTTTCTTTTTTTAGGTTTAGGTTTTAGGTTTTTATTTTTGGTTTATTTTTAAGTTTAGTTTTTTAGTTTAGGTTTAGGTATATTTTTAATTTATTTTATTTTATTTAGTTTAGGTTCAAGTTTAGGTGTAGTTTATTTTAGGTTTCCATTTATGTTTTATTTATTTTATTTTAGGTTTAGGTTTATTTTATTTTATTTATTTTAGGTTTATGTTTTTTTTCATTTAAAACCATTTATTTTATTTTATTTATTTTTTTTTATGAATAGTTTATTTAGTTTATTTATTTTATTTTAGGTTTATCTATTTATTTTACATTTAATTTTATTTTATTTAGGTTTTAATTTTATGTTTATTTTATCTTTTATTAGTTTAGTTTTATTTTATTATATTTTAGTTTTTTATTTTTTTATCTTTTCTTTTATTTGTGCCTGTGGATAGGCTTTATTCTTTTATTTTATTTTATTTAATTTAGGTTTAGTTTTATTTATTATTTTGATCTTTAGCTTTAGTTTGGCTCAGTAGGCTGTGGCCTGCATTCACAGTGGCCTGGGTTTGTGTGGCTATGGTCAGGATCTTGTGGCTATGTGGCTGGCTAGGGGATTTGCCTGGTTTTGGCCTGTGGTAGGGCAGGTTTAGGATTTAGGGCTCAGTGTGGCCCAGAAGCTCAGGGCTCAGTAGTGTTTTAAGATTTAGTTTAGGTTTTCAGTTTGTGGTTTAGGCTTAAAGTTTGTGGTTTGGGTCTTTTTAAACCTGAGTAAACCCAGTTTAGGTTTATTTTTTTTATTTATTTTATTCATTTATTATTTAGGTTTATTTTCATATTTAGTTTTTATTTTATTTTATATTTTATTTATTTATTTTATTTTAGTTTATTTTGTTCAGTTTTAGTTTATGTTCATTTTTTTTAGTTTTTACTTTTATGCCATTTTTTTTAGTTTTATTTTTTATCTTTAGTTTTATTTTATTTTATTTTTTTTTATTTTCTTTTTTTTATTTCAGGTTTATTTTATGTTTTATTTTTTAGTTTTAGGTTTATTTTAGTTTATTTTAATTTATTTTACTAGGGTTTTAGTTTAGTTTCTGTTTATGTTTAGGTTTTGGTTTTATTTATTTTAGTTTACTAATTATAGTGTTTAGGATTATTTATTTTATCTTATGTTGTTTTTCTTAGCTTAGGTTTATTTTTTTTTTATTTATTTTAAGGTCATTTATTTCCAGGTAGGCCTAGGTCAGAGTTTCAGGGCCTAGGTTGGGCTAGATCTGGCATTTATATTGCTGGGGTCAGTGTGGCTTGGCCTTGTGATCTATTTCAGTGGCCTGCCCAGCCAAGGGCCAGAGCCTAGGCCTGGGTCTTGGCTGAGTGGCCTTAGCTCAGTGGCCAAGTCAGTGGCTTACTTGGTGGTAGGGCTCAGTGGTGAGCAGGGCTCAGTGGCCCAGGTCAGGGCCTAGTTTGGGGTTCAGAACCCAGTGGCTGGCCAGTGGTCAGAGGCTCTTTTTATTGTGAGCCTTTTAGGGCCTGTATCTGGCATTTAGTGGTTTGGGTTAATGGCCTAGTGGTCCTGTATCTATGGTTTTATCATATATTATTTATTTATTATTTTATTTATTCATTCTTTTATTTAGTTTATTTTATCTAAGTTTATTTTATTCTGTTAGTTTATTTAATTTACTCTTTCTCTAGTTTAGCTTATTTTATTTTTAGTTTTGTTTTATTTATTTTATTTTTGTGTTTTAGTTTCTTTTTTTAATTAAGCAAAGCATAGGTTTTTTTTTTATTTTTTATTTTTTAAGTTTAGTTATGTTTTATTTTAGTTTTTTAGTTTTATTTTTAGTTTAGGTTTATCCCATTATTTTATTTTTTTTTTAGTTTGTTTTTTTTAGATATTTTTTTTATTTATTTTAGTTGGTTTAGTTTATTCATTATGTTTATTTTGTGTTTACGCTTTTTATTAAGGTAGTTTGTGTATTATTTTAATTTATTTTAGGTTTGTTTTATTATTTTTAGTTTAGTTCCATTTAGTTTTTATTTTATTTTATTTAGGTTTATTTTATTTTTATTTTTATTTGTTTTATTATTTATTTGTATTTTTTATTTATTTTATTTACTTAGGTTTTTATGTTTTATTTATTTTATTTTAGTTCATTTATTTTTATTTAATTTTATTTTATTTTATTTATAAATAGTTTAGTTTATGTTTAGTTTAGGTTTTATTTAGTTTTAATCTTATTTTTTTTATTTAATGATTAGGTTTATTTATTTATTTTATTTTGTGTAATATTTAAGTTTGGTTTATTTATTTGTGTATTTTAGGTTTAATTTTAAGTTTTAGGTTTAGGGGTTTAGGGTTTTAGGGTTTTTAAGTTTTAGGGTTTTAGTGATTTTTTCAACATGTGTGATGTAGTTTATCATTTTATTTTTTTTGATTTGTTTCTTTTTTAATTTTGTTTTATTTTTTATTTTATTTTATTTTTTAGGATTAGGTTTGGGTTTAGGTTCAGGTTTTAATTTAGTTTTATTTTATATTATTATTTTTATTTAATTTAGGTTAAGTTTTATTTATTTATTATATATTTAAGTTTTATTTTGTTTAGGTTAAGGTTTTAAGGTTTTTTGGGATTAGGGTTTATGGTTAAGGGTTTGGGGTTTAAGGATTATGATTTATGGCTGTACGTTTTAGTGTTTAGGGTTTAGGGTTTAGGGTTTAGGCTTTTAGGGTTTAGGTTTAAGGTTTAGGGTTTAAGGATTAAGGATTAGGGTTTCATGGTTTAGGGTTCAAGGTTTAGGGTTTAGGGTTTCGGGCTAGTTTTAAGGTTTAGGGTTTGGGCTTTAGGGTTTAGGGTTTAGTGTAAGTTTTAGTGTTTAGGGTTTAGGCTTATGGTTTATTTATTTAAATTATTTTTATTTAGGGTTTTGGATTTAGGGATTAGGATTTAGTGTTTGGGGTTTTCTTTTATTTTTTAAATTAAATAAATCAGTATGTTTAGGTATATTTAGTTTATTTTTTATTTTTTTTAGTTTATTATATTTTTTATTTATATTTTGGTTTATTTTTTATTTAGTTTAGTTTATTCATTTTAGTTTAGGTTTTATTTAGTTTATTTTTTAGGTTTAGGTATAGGTTTATTATATATTTTTTTTGGTTTAAGTTTTACTTTTTTATTTTTTTATTTTAAGTTTACATTTTCTTTTCTTTTTTTAGGTTTAGGTTTTAGGTTTTATTTTTTGGTTTATTTTAAGTTTAGTTTTTTAGTTTAGGTTTAGGTATATTTTTAATTTATTTTATTTTATTTAGTTTAGGTTAGGTTTAGGTGTAGTTTATTTTAGGTTTCCATTTATGTTTTATTTATTTTATTTTAGGTTTAGGTTTATTTTATTTTATTTATTTTAGGTTTATGTTTTTTTTTCATTTAAACCATAGATTTTATTTTTTATTTATTTTTAGGTTTTATGAATAGGTTTATTTTTTAGGTTTAGTTTTTATTTGATTTTATTTTAGGTTTATTTTATATTTATTTTACATTTAATTTTTATTTTATTTAGGTTTTTAATTTTTTATGTTTATTTTATTTTTTAGTTTAGTTTAGGTTTTTATTTATTATATTTTAGTTTTGTTTTTATTTTTTATTTTTTTTATTTTTAGGTTTAGGATAGGGTTTAGGTTTTTATTTTATTTTAATTTATTAATTTAATTTAGGTTTAGGTTTTTTTATTTATTTTATTTTTAGATTTTATTTAGTTTAGGTTTTGGTATTTAGGTTTTTAGGGTTTAGGGTTGTACATTTTATGGTTTAGGGTTTAGGGTTTAGGGTTTATGGTTTAGGATTTTAGGGTTTAGGGTTTAGGGTTTAGGTTTAGGGCATAGGATTTAAGGTTTAGGGTTTTGGGTTTTAGGGTTTAGGGTTTAGGTTTAGGATTTAGGGTTTAGGGTTGTAGGTTTAGGGTTTAGGGTTTAGGGTTAATTTTAAGATTTAGTGTTTAGGGTTTAAGGTTTAGGGTTAGTTTTAAAGTTTAGGGTTTTGGGTCTTTTTTTTAAATTGAGTAAACCGGTAGGTTTTGGTATATTTTTTATTTATTTTATTCATTTATTATTTAGGTTTATTTTTATAATTATTTAGTTTAGTTTATTTATTTTAGTTTATTTTTTAGGTCTAGGTTTAGGTTTATGTTTATTTTTTAGTTCAGTTTTACTTTTATGCTATTTTTTCGGTTTAGGTTTTATTTTTTATCTTTAGTTTTTGGTTTTATTTTTATTTTTTTTGGTTTAGGTTTTAGGTTTTTATTTTAGGTTTATTTTTATGTTTTATTTTTAGTTTAGGTTTAGGTTTATTTTAAGTTTATTTTAATTTATTTAGTTTAGGGTTTAGGTTTAGTTTAGTTTATGTTTAGGTTTTGGTTTTATTTATTTTAGTTTAGTTAATTATAGTGTAGGTTTAGGATTATTTATTTTTATTTTATGTTTAAGTTTTTTTCTTTAGTTTAGTGTTTAGGTTTTATTTTTTTTCTTTATTTTTGGGTTTTATTTTAAGGTTTATTATTTAAGGTTTAGGGTTTAGGGTTAGGGTTTAGGGTTTAGGGTTTAGGGTTTAGGGTTTTAGGATTTATGCATTTAGGTTTTGGGTTTAGGTTAGGGATTAGTTTAGGGTTTAGGATTTTATGGTTTAGGGTTTAGTGTTTAGTATAAGGTTTAGAGTTTAAGTTTAGTTTAGGTTAGATTAAGTTTAGGTTTAGGTTTAGGGTTTCATTAGGTTTAGGGTTTTAGGGTTTAGTTTAGTGTTAGTTAAGAGTTTAGGGTTTAGGGTTTAGGTTGTAGGTTTTGGGTTTTGGGTTTAGAATTTAGGGTTAATTTTAGGGTTTAGGGTTTAGGGTTAGGGTTTTATTTAGAGTTTAGGGTTTAGGGTTTAGGGTTGTATGTTTAGGGTTTGGGTTTAGGGTTAATTTTAGGGTTTAGGGTTCAGGGTTTAGTGTTTATGGTTTATATAGTTTATTTTATTTATTATTTTTATTTAGGTTCATTTTTTATTTAGTTTAGTTTATTTATTTTAAGTTTATTTATTTTAGTTTAGGTTTCTTATTTAAATTTACTTTTTTCTAGTTTAGGTTTAAGCTTATTTTTATTTTTTAGTTTTGTTTTATTTTTATTTTATTTTTTAGGTTTAGTTTTTTTTTAATTTTAAGTAAAGTATAGGTTTTTATTTTATTTTTTTTATGTTTAGGTTTTATGTTTTTATTTTAGGTTTACTTTTAGGTTTTATTTTTTAGTTTAAGTTTAGTTTATCCTTAATTTATTTTAATTTTTTTAGTTTAGGGTTTAGGTTTAGTATATTTTAGTTTTTATTTATTTTAGTTTAGGTTTAGGTTTATTTTATTATGTTTATTTTAGGTTTAGGTTTTTTTTTAGTTTAGGGTTTAGGTATTATTTCTTAATTATTTTTAGGTTTGTTTTAGGTTTATTATTTTAGGTTTAGGTTCTTATTTAGTTTTATTTTATTTTATTTAGGTTTATTTTATTTTTTATTTTACATTTAGTTTTTATTTTATTTAAATTTTGTATTTTTTAGGCTTATTTTATTTACTTAGTTTAGTTTATGTTTTATTTATTTTATTTTAGTTCAAATTATCTTATTTTATTTTATTTTATTTTATTTCTAAATGTAGGTTTAGGTTTATGTTTAGGTTTAGGTTTTAGTTTAGGTTTTTTAATTTTATTTTTTTTATTTAATTTAGATTTAGGTTTATTTATTTATTTTATTTTAGGTATTATTTAGTTTAGGTTTTTAGGGTTTAGGGTTTATTATTTAGGGTTTAGTTTAATTTTAGGTTTAGGTTTAGGGTTTAGGGTTTAGGTTTTAAGGTTTAGGGTTTAGGATTAAGTTTAGGTTTATGTAGTTTATTGGGTTTATTTTTTGATGGTTTTTTATTTTAAGTTTTTTGTTTATTTTAGGGTTTAGTGGGCTTATTTATGGGATTAGGTTTATTTTATTTTAGGGTTTAGGTTTAGGTTTAAGTTTATTTTATTTTAGTTTTGGGTTTAGTTTGGGTTTAGGTCTATTTTCGATTTATTCTAGGGTTTAGGTTTTAGTTTATTTTTTAGGGTTTAATTTAGGGTTTAGTTTAGGTTTAGGTTTAGGGTTTAATTTATTTTTAGTTTAGTGTTTTGGGTTTAGGGTTTAGTTTGTTTAGGTTTAGGGTTTAGTTTATTTTGGTTTAGGGTTTATGGTTTAGGGTTTATGATTTAGGTTTAGTTTAGGTTTTATTTATTTAGGGTTTAGGTTTTAGGTTTTTAGGGGTTAGGGTTTAGGGTTAAGGGTTTAGGATATAGTGTTTAGGGTTTAGGGTTTAGGGTTGTTAGGTTAAGGTTTAGGTTTTTGGATTTAGGGTTAGGGTTTTAGGGTTTAGCGTTTAAGTTTAGGTTTTTGGGTTTTATTGTTTAGGGTTTAGGGTTTAGGGCATTGGGTTAGTTTTAGGGTTAGGTTTTTTTTATTTTTTTATTTTTTTAATTAAGTAAAGTGGTTAGTTTAGGTTTAATTAGTTTAATTTTTATTTATTTTAGGTTTTTTATTTTTTATTTTTATTTAGTTTAGTTTATTTATTTTAAGTTTTTTATTTTAGTTTAGGTTTTTTTATTTTAGTTCATTTTTTAATTTTAAGTTTAGGTTTAGGATTATTATTAGGTTAGTTTTATTTTTATCTTAATTTAAAGTTTAGGTTTTATTTTTTATTTTTAGGTTTAGGTTTTTATTTAATTTTTTTAGGTTTAGGTTTTAGGTTTTTATTTTAAGTTTATTTTTAGGTTTTATTTTTCAGTTTAGGTTTAGGTTTATGTTTAGTTTATCATATTTTATTTATTTTAGGTTTAGGTTAAGGGTTAGTTTATTTTAGGTTTAGGTTTAGGATTTTTTATTTTTGTTTAGTTTATTTTAGTTTAGGTTTAGGTTTATTTTATTTTTATTTTAGGTTTAGGTTTTTTTTTAAGTTTAGGGTTTAGGTTTTATTTTTTAGCTATTTTTAGGTTTTATTTTTGGGTTTATTATTTAGGTTTAGGTTTTTATTTAGTTTTTATTTTATTTTATTTTAGGTTTATTTTATTTTTATTTTAGTTTTAGTTTTTTATGGTTTAAGACTTGGGTTTTATTTTTTATTTATTTTTAAGTTTTATTTTTAGGTTTATTTTTTAGGTTTAGGTTTTTATTTAGTTTTTATTTTACTTTATTTTAGGTTTATTTTATTTTATTTTCATAGTTTTATTTTATTTAGGTTATATATTTTTTTAGTTTTGATTTTTATTTATTTATTTTTAGTTTAGTTTTTAGTTTTCCTTTTTTTCTTTTTAGATTTAGGTTTAGGTTTTAGTTTATGTTTTTATTTGATTCTATTTCTTTATTTTATTTTGGTTTAGGTTTTTTTATTTATTTTATTTGTATAATTTATTTAGTTTAGGTTTAAGTTTTTTGGCTTTTTATGATTTTAACCCTATGGTTAGTTCAAAGTTTAGGGTTTAGGGTTTAAGGTTTAGTGTTTAGGGTTTAGGGTTTAAGGTTTAGGGTTTTTTGGTTTTAGGGTTTAGGGTTTAAGGTTTTAGTGTTTAGGGTTTAAGATTTAAGGTTTAGGATTTAGGGATTAGGGTTTAGGGTTTAGGGTTTAGGGTTTAGGGTTTTAGGGTTTAAGTTTTAGTGTTTAGGGTTTAGGGTTTAGGGTTTTGGGGTTTAGGGTTTAGGGTTTAGGGATTATAGTTTTTATGGTTTAGGCTTTAGTGTTTCAGGTTTGAAGGTTTATGGTTTAGGGTTGTAGGGTTTTGGGGTTTAGGGTTTAGGGTTTAGGGATTATTGTTTTTATAGTTTGGGGTTTAAGGTTTAGGGTTTGAAGGTTTATGGTTTAGGGTTGTAGGTTGTTGGTTTAGGGGTTTGGGGTTTAATTTTTAGGGTTTAAGGTTTAAGTTTTAGGTTTAGGGATCAAGTTTTAGTTTTGGGTTTAGGTTTTTTGGTTTTTTTTTGTTTTAATAGAGAACAAATTCAGATTCAAAATTTCTTCTTTTCGATTTCCTCAACCTAGTTTTCTAAGACACAAGCGACGACATAGATCAAAATTGAGCATGTATAGAGTAAATCTAAAACCCTAAATAACTAGAACCTTCGCTACTATAAAAACATAGTTCCATAAGAAGTAGATCAGATCAACTGTTCTTAAGTTTCTCTAGTTCCAATTAGAACCACCTCGGCCTCTCTAGTAGTGGGATCCACCATCATATCCCTGATCTGTCCCTCCACCACCACCATGGTTGTAACTTATTGCTCCTCCCATGACCACCTTTGCTCGACCTACCTCCATATCCACCGCACCTTGGATCCCCACCACCACTAGGGTTTAGGGTTTAGGGTTTACAGTTGTAGGTTTAGGGTTTAAGGTTTAGGATTTAGGATTTATTATTAGTTTTTTTAAATTATGCAAATCGATAGGATTAGGTTTATTTAGTTTATTTAATTTATTTTTCATTAATTTTAATTTATTTTAATTTTTATTCAGTTTAGTTTATTTATTTGAGTTTAGGTTTTTAATTTTGTTTTTTTACGTTTAGATTT
>JAKCPB010000319.1:0-62121 GCA_021442155.1 Cymbidium sinense | reverse complement strand
AGGATTTATTTCAACTTGTTGAAATTTTTTATCTTCCTACAAATTTCTTTTGGTTTCTTGAAATATTTCTTCATTAGTCTTATTTGAAAGATCATTTATTCTTAGATCTATTTTAGAAGTATATTTTAAGCATTTCAAATTAATTTATTGTGCTGAAATTATTTTCATATTTGCTAGATCTCTTTTAATTGAAAGCTTACTTGTTTACTTAAATCTATCATATACTAATTTTATTTAAGTATTTTGTGATTAGTTACATTAATTAAAAGCTTCATTTTGGTTAAAATAAAATAAATTATTGCTGAAATTTTAGAGTATATGCTATATCTATTATAAATCAAGTTTCTTTATCAAAATAAAAATTTATAAAAAATTAAATTATTTTATTTGTCACTTATCATTTTATTTCAACTAATATCCTTTATTTTAAAAATTTTATCTTAAAAATTTAGTAAAGCTTATTTTCATTGTTTAATAATTAAAAAGGAAATTTAGTAAAAGTTAATCTTTCTTACACTATTATATACATACGTTATAGTTTCTCTTAAGCTTAAAATTATTCCTTGAAATTTAATTTATTGTGCAATAGACTATTATGAATTTATTTTGAAATCATTTTTATATTAATCTACAAATTATAATAACATAAACATCTTAGTAAGATCACTTTAAGATATTTATTTAATATTTTTATCAAAATTAAGTGAGCATTCTATCTTACCAAATTAGTAAGTTGTAAAGTAATCATTTATAAGTTATGAGATCACTTTTTGGACTGCATAGCTTAGTATATTTGTGAGAGATATATTTTATCAAAATTTATTATTTTGTATTTTTTGTGCTATAATATTTATATTGGTGTTGTACTCACCCCTTCGTAGGAGAGTACATATTGTTGTCAGGGTTGTACTCATATAGGAGAGTATTATTTGTAAGCTATTTTGCATTTAGTGGATTCCAAGGGTGGCTAGATGATTATGTTTGGGGTTTGAACATAAAAATTGTGCCTATTTTCTCTTTACTTTCTTTTTTTATTTTTTGCATTAAGAATTGTCTTGTCATTATAAACTCAAAATTAAATTTTCTACTAAAACTTAAAATTTAAGATTTAACTTTTTAAGTTTTTAATATCGCCCAATTCACCCCCCCCCCCCCCCCTCTGGGTGCTATAGTGACTCACAATTGGTATCAGAGCCTAGGCTCTTTTATTGGCTTAACATGTAAGAGTAGATGTTTTCACTATGGGACAAGGTTTCCAAAGGGTTCACTCAAGGGACAATCCACTCATAGACCTCCACTTTTAGATAATGTACCATTTGATTATTGAAAAATAGAATTAGTACATTTTAAGAGGTCAAGATGCATGTGTGGTATATGTTGACACATCAATATCATACACCCACAGAAGTAAATGGCATTAAAGTATAAAACCTTTTGAAATGGATTGTAGCTAAAGAGAACTTGATGTATTAAATGCTAGGGCTTGTAATACTTTACATTGTGCTTTATTACCGATGATTACATGAAAATTTCTATGTTAAGTACAATAAAAGAAATATGGGATAAACTCATTATAACTTATGAAGGAACTAGTGAAGTTAGAGATGCTCACATAAATAGACTTGTTATGAATATGAGTTATTTTCATATGTCTCCTTCTAATATATTTGATATGTATAGATTCATGAAAATAATAACACATTGCATTCTCTTGGAAAAACATATAGAATCAAGACTTAGTCTATAAGATTCTTAGATGTCTTCCAAAAGAATGGGAAGCTAAAGTAATAACTATTAGTGAAGTTAAGGATTTATCTACTTATCCACTTGATCTATTTGGTTCTTTGATAGCACATGAATAGTTACTCAAAGGGATAAGATGGATAACTCAACAAAAGGAGAAGGAGAAAGGAAAAGCCATCATTACATTACAAGTGATGATGATAAGCGATGGTGATGAGGTGGTCATGCTATCCAAAAGGATTGGGAACTTGCTAAGGAAGAAGAATCAAAGGTATAAAAATCTAAAACTATAAATTTCAAACTAAGAAATTTAGTGAAGGGATCATTTTCTACCATTGTAAAAGCTTGGACACATAAGAGGTGATTGTCAAACTTGTTGAATCAAAGAAGAAAGAGATTGACGTGGAAAGAAGAAAAAATATGAAGGAGAAAAAGTACCATAAGAAGAAGAAGGCTTTATGGGCCAATCAAGATTCAAATGAATCAAGTACTTGCTCATCTGATGAATAGGTCAATATATGCCTTATAAAAAATAGAGAATAACTTAGATTCTCAAGTGGTATGTAATGATATATCTTATGATGAATTAGATGATGCTTTAAAGATTTAGTTATTGAATATAAAAATTAAAAAAAATACAAAACCTTAGAAAATGAACATAAAACTTTAGATATGCATTTTTGTGATTTAAAAAATGAATGTGATAATTTAAAAAGTAAAAAATAATTCTTTATTAAATTGTTCCTTACCTGTATGTAAACATGAAAGAGAGAATATCTTATTAAAAACAAAATTAGAATTATGTTTGAAATCAAATGTTTATTATAATGCTTCATCAAGTAGAACATTTAATAAAAATTATTTGCTTTATATACATACCACTCATATACCTTATAATTATCGTGCTAAGCTATATGCAAATACTAATGTTTGGTGCAACTATTGTGATAGAAAAGGGCATATTTTATTTGATTGCTATGCATTTAAATTATAAAACACTAAGCAATCATCTTATGTATGGGTACTAAAGGTACAAGCATTATACAAACCACACATGCTAGATATCTTGCTTCAAATTTAGAATGAGGACCCAAACATTTTTGGGTTCCAAAAGTTAACATGTGATTTTCTTTTGGAGGAATGCCTTCAAAGAAAATCAAAGAAGGCATGTACTTGGACGTGGATGTTCAAGACATATGAGAGGAGATAAAGATAAATTCATAACTTTAAAATCAAGTGATGGAGGATTTGTTACATATGGAGATAATGCAAAGGGAAAGATCATTGGCATTGTTTCTATTTGTAAAAAATTCTATCACTTTAGATAAAGTTTTTCTAGTAGAAGAATTAAAAACATAATTTAATTTTATTAGTCAATTATGTGATAAAGGTTTGAATGTATTTCATGCATCATATTGTATTATAAAAAATAATGAAAATGTTTTGTTAGTAGGACAAAAGCATAAAAATATTTATGTCATTGATTTAGATAGCTTTCATGATGTGAATTTGAATTTACTTTGTTTTAAAAGCACTCATGATGATATATGGTTATGGCATAGGAGACTATATCATATTAAAGTGCACACACTCAATAAAATTGCCAAACTTGATTTAGTAGTTGGATTGCCTAAAATAAATTTTAATTCAAACTATGTTTGTGATGCATGTATTCATGGTAAGAATTCTAGAAGCTCATAAAAGTAAAAATATTATTTCTACTTCTAGACCTCTAAAATTGTTGCACATGGATTTATTTGGTCCAATTAGCACCACTAGCTTAGGTGGAAAAAATATGGTTTTGTGATTGTTGATAATTTCTCTAGATATACTTGGGTTTTGTTTGTAACTTACAAGGATGATGTTTTTGGTGAGTTTAGAAAGTTTTCTAAATATATTCAAGGATAACAAGGCCTTTTGATTAATAGGGTTCAAACTAATCATGGTGGCAAATTTGAAAATAAATTATTTGAAGATTATTGTGATGAACATGGGTTAGACATAATTGTTTTGCACCTAGAACTCCCAACAAAATTTAGTAGTAGAGAGAAAAAATAGAATATTAATTGAATTAAGTAGATCTATGCTTGATGAGTATAAATTGCCAAAATATTTTGGGGTAAGTAAATACTACATGTTATGTGATGAATAGGATCTATTTTAGACTAATTTTGAAGAAGACACCCTATGAATTGTTTTTTTGGAAAGAAGCCTAAGATTGAACACTTTCATGTATTTAGAAGTAAATGCTTTATTTTGAATAATGGAAAAGAGCATTTAGGTAAGTTTGATTGCAAATCAGATGATGGTATTTTCTTAGGATACTCTCTTCTAGTAGTGCTTATAGAGTTTTCAATAAGAAAAATGATTGTAGAAGAATCAATACATGTTATTTTTGATGAAAATTTAATTGATCCCATTAGAAATGAAGTGATTGATGAAGAGATTGATAATTTTAAGAAAATATCTTTAGAATTAATGTGGATGATTCATTGCATAAAGAATGGAAATATAATAAAATCATTCAAAGGAACTAATTATAGGAGATCCTTCAAAAGGAGTTATGACGAAAACATAGTAGAGAGGTTGTAGATCATTCAACATTTTATCTGAGGTTGAACCTAAAATTTAAAGAAGAATTAAAATATAATTTTTGGATTATTACTATGGAAGAAGAGTTGAATCAATTTGTAAGAAATGATGTTTGGGAATTAGTCCCAAGACCCCAAGATCAAAATGTCATTGGAACAAAATGGGTCTTTAGGAATAAGCTAGATGATTCAAGTTGTATTGTTAGAAATAAGCTAGGTTAGTTGCACAAGGGTACACACAAGTTGAAGGTATAGATTTTGAAGAATCTTTTGCACCCATAGCAAGACTAGAAGCTATTAGGTTACTCTTTTCTTATGTTTGTTTTAGGGATTTTAAACTTTTTTAAATGGATGTCAAGAGTGTATTTTTGAATGGATTTATTGACCAAGATGCACCTGTAGAGAAACCACCATGATTTGAGAGCATTGATTATCCAAATCATGTGTATAAATTAAAGAAAGCCTTATATGGTTTAAAATAAGCTCCTCGTGCTTGGTATGATAGGTTAAATAACTTTTTGATAGATCATGGATTTAGAAAGGGTATAATAGATACCACCTTATTCCTTAAGAGCAGATGATGATTTGTTTGTGGTACAAGTGTATGTAGATGATATATTATTTGGAAGTACAAATAATCTTTGTGCCATGAGTTCTCATCTTTGATGTCTAAAGAGTTTGAAATGATTATGATGGGAGAACTTAATTTTTTCTTAGGTCATCAAGTGAAGCAACAAGAAAATGACACATTCATCATCAAACCAAGTATACAAATGAATTTCTTGAGAGTGGTTTGACATGAAAGAGTTAAATCTAGTAAAACTCCTAGCCCATCTACAAAATTGGATTTAGATGAATTAAGAAAATCTATTGATTAAAAACTTTATAGAGTATGATAGGTTCACTTTTATACCTAGCTAGTAGATATTATGTTTGTTGTATTTGTGTGCTCATTTTAGGCTAACTCAAAAAGAATCTCATTTAATAGCATCAAGCATATCTTTGATATTTGATAAGCACTATTAAGTTAGGCTTATGGTATCTTAAAAATTCTTTATCATGTGATTTGGTTGCTTATTCTGATGCTGATTTTGTTAGATGTAAAGTAGATATAAAAGCACATTAGGACATGTCAATTTTAAGATCATCACATGTCTTGGTCATCCGTGAAACAAAATTCTATAGCTTTATCCATTCGAGGGAGTACATAGTGTTAGTTGTGTTACTCAAGTCCTTTAGTTAAAGCAATAATTAAAAGCTTTTGGTATTAAGCAAGATCGTACTATAGTTTAGTGTGACAATACTAGTGCTATTAGTTTGACAAAAATCCTATCCAACACTCACAAACCAAGCATATAAAAATTAAACATCATTTTATTAGGGATCATGTTTTGAAAGGTGATGTTGATATTAATTTTATTAGTATTGATTTACAAATTGTAGATATTTTTACAAACCATTACCGTAAGAACATTTTAACTTTAAGATGCATGCTTAAATGTTAGATCCTAATATTTAAAATTATTGTAGTTTGTTCTCACTTTTGATGTTTTCAAAGGGGAGAATAGTAAATGTTGGTTAGTATAAGTTCATGCATACATTTAGGGGGAGCAACATTATTCATCTCTTATGCATAAATTTTTTTTTAGAAGAGAATTTTTTTCAAAAACTATGATGAAAGGTCAATTTGCACCTTCATCAAAATCAATATGCAACATTAGTGTATCATCATCAAAAGGGGAGATTGTTGGCTTAATGGCTTGTTCAATCCAATCAATTTTGATGATAACAAAAAATGCTTGATGTTCTAATGTATATGTGTTTAAATATATTAATTGCTAATTACATATCTAATACATCTCACAATATGTTTGAGAAATTGCAAGAATAAGAATGAAAGATAGATCAAAATATAAATGTGAAGCTCAAATACAATATTTTAGGTTATATGCATTTATAACTATCTTAGAAATTCATATGAGTTCATTGGCATGAATCAATTTTCTCACAACTTAACATAATTATTTTTATTTATTTTAAATAATGATAATGAGGTTAATTTATATATATTTAATTAATAACATTCAATTATATATTTCATACATAACATTTGAATTGTCAAAATAATAAATGATAATAAATTATGACTATTAAGTGTAATTAGTTTATATACTTAATAAAAATTAAATATTTTAATTTAATTTTTTTGGTTATATGATAATTAACATATTTATGATTAAATATAAATTATATCATAATATTTAAAGTCATATTTTAAAATGAATAAAAAATATGTGAAATTTGTATTTTAGCCAAAGTCATTTTATAATCAAGAATTTATATCATTTCATCTCCAATGGATTTTGATTTTTTTTCCTTTAATTTGATAGGTTACATGACCCACCTTTATTAAAATTGAATTTATTATGATTTTTCAAACATTAGTTTTTTAATAATGAATGCATGCTACATGCTTCAATATATTTTATATATGATTATTTTTAACTTGCCCATGAATAGCCAAATTTTTTTTTTTGAATTTAATATTTATTTAATATAAATTATATTTTATTGAATATTAAATTATTATATGATAAAATGATGTTATAATAATATATTTTTTGAAATAATTCAAAATGACCTTCTTCTTATAAATCTTTATGAAAGCATTCCTCATTAAAATTTTAATCTAAAATCTAAGAGAAAATTTTAGATTTTCCTTCCAACTATCTCCAAATATTTCAAGATCAAATCCTTGGTTTGAAGCTTCAACATCTTAACTAAGCAATTTTCTCAAATTACTTGAGTTTATTTTTGATCTTAATCATTTTTAATTGTTCATACTATTTTCAATCTATTTATTCTTAATTTATATTTTTTTTTATTAGTCTTTACATCAAAGTCAAATTTTTACATCAAAATTTCTTAATAATTTTTTAAAACTTGATAGTCAATTTATTTAACTTGTTGAATTTTATCTTCCTAAAATTTCTTGTAAATCTTAAAATTATTTTCATTGTTTTATTGAAAGATCATTTATTCTTAGATCTATTTTAGTATATTTTAAGCATCAAAATTAATTTATTAAATAAATTATTTTATATTTGTTAATATTTTTAATTAAAGTACATTTCTATAAATTATCATATAATTAATTTTATTTAAGTATTTTGTGATTATTTTTATAATTAAAAGTTTTATTTTGCTAAAATAAATTATTTGTATAATTTTATATATGTATCTATTATAAATCAAGTTTCTTTATCAACATAAAAAATTTATAAAATTAAAGGAGAGTACTATTTGTAAGCTATTTTTGTATGGATTCCTAACCGTGGTAAGTGGATGTATTTTGGGGTTTTCCGAACCATAAAATTGTGTGCCTATTGTCTCTTTTTCTTTATTTTTTTATTTTTGCATTAAGAATTGTATCTTGTCATTATAAAATCAAAATTAAGCTAAAATAATGAGTGCACCCTCACCTTCTATAAGGAGATAGGGAGTGTTTGATTGAACTTAACATTCTTCCTTGCTCAATTAGTGGCAACCTCCTCAAGTCATACTCAACAGAATATCTATGGAAAGGAAAGACAAGAATCCTCCTCTAGAGAACACAATATAAACAAAGACTCAAAAAAAAAAAAGAATGAAACAAAAGAGAAAGAAAGAAAGAAAGAAAATGAAAAATGAATGAAAAAAAGAGAAAAGGAAAAGAAAGAAGAAAAAGAGAAAAAGGAAAGCACAATAATACACATTGATTTGGAATCAAGGATAAATCATGTATGAGGTGAAATTCAAAGAAAAGGAGAGAAAAAAAAAAAGAATATATGAAATAAATTTTGAGACTTAAAGTCTTAGTAGATAATAGTAAAAAAAAAGGATAAAGAAATACTAGAAACTTTATGAGACTAATAATAATCTCATGATATTATAAAGTTAAGAAATAAAATTATATATGTATTATATATATATATATATATATATATATATATATATATGAATGAGATTAAATTTCCACTTCATCTCTTCAAGCTGAAAGAGGATTCAATAGTTGTAGATAAACCTTCAAATGAAGTAATAAAATCATCTTTTACCTAGTCTACCTCCTTTGCTTAAAGAATTTTGAAGACTTTCAAGTAGAGGATACACTCCCTGAAGTTGAGAAGAAAATTAGATCATCAACCAATGAGTTTTAAAAGATTAACCTCAGAACATAAAGGTAGTCCACCCACCCTCCCAACATCCATATATGATAAGTCAGAAAGAAAATGCCAACTTGTAGGTTACTTTTGTAGTTTAAATATTGCTTTACCTAAGACCATAATGAAGTGCCTAATACATCTCTAAAGGTAGTCTACAAACTCAAAATTGAACCTATTGCTATTCCTATTACATTGCAAACTTTTGATGCGAACATTTGCACCAAGAAGAAGATCAAAGTTTGAAGTCAACCTTATTGAAGAAGAAAGATGCTATCATGATTACCCAACATTATGCCTAGTCAAAAGGAAGGATGTCTTGAAGATGAATCCACATTACCTATTTCAAATTTGATAGCAGACATAGCCTCTTTACATGCAATCTCCTCATTCAAGGATGGTTCAAAAGATGCTAGAGGATGAGAGGTCATTTGCACTTATAATTTCCATTAGAATTTACTGCTATTAGGTCATGCCTTTCACTGGTCACTAGTGTTAACGAAAAAGGAAGACCATCTTTATGATTTGAGTAGTTGTCTTCGATTGGTTATGACACTATAGCCTAAAGTTGAATCCTCTAAAGTATATAATTAGGATGACTTTAGGGGAGTTTCTAAGGCTTGTAATAAAGCATCATGGGATAACAAGGATTGATCTAAAAGAGATTAAAGTGATATTAGAGATGCAGCCTCTAAGATTCTACTTAACAGGAGAGAGACTTCAATTAACATTGAATATATATGGCTTAAACTTTTTCAAAGGTAGTCTATCTCAAAACTTTTGAAATCAAGATTCTACTTTCATTCATTGAAAGGCCTACATTGGTGCTTCGAATGATGGAAAGTAGTTTAAACCACTATGATAGGGGAGCGCTCAATGCTTCCAATCAACCGACTCTATTTAAAGAAACACTATCCTTAAAATAATGTTTGAAAATAATTATCATCAATAAAAATCCTATCTTTCCATTCATCAAATCCCTTCTTCATTGGAAGCATTATTTGCTTGTTTGCAAATCTCATGTGTTTAGGATAAGTGTAAGAGAACTCAAGCAACATCTTATCCTTCATCAACATAAACACAAACTACACATGATTCTCTGCTATTAAGATAGATGTAAGAGAACCCAAGAGGCATCCTATTTTGAATAGTACAACTAAGTTAGAGAGAACCCGAGTGGCATCCTTTCTTGGTGGAGTCACATTGCCCTTGTAGCACCATTTCATCCACTCTTTGATGTGTTCATGGTGGGTGTAAGGAACCAAAGTAGCATCCTATCTTTCATCAACACAACACAAATACATACTACACACAAACACATGAACAAATACACATCGTTTTCTTGGCTACTTTGATGTGGGATAATGCCCCCACCCCCCTCACTCATTAGCTATTCGTGATGTGTTACCGCTAGTACATCACCCCAGTGGTCCCTTATTCAGGAGGATCTAAGTCTTCTATGCTTTCCTTCTTGACTTGACCAATGCACACTAACGAGGGCCTTGTTAGCATGGTAGACCTTACTGCACAGTCTGTAAGCTACCCTCATGTTGGCTTCATTTAAGAGGATGTAAGTCTGCCACACCTTCTTCTTAAACTAGCCATCATTTATTGACTTGGTTGAGTATATCTAACAAACACATATACACATCTTTTATCTCGAGCTACTTTGATGTGGGATAATGCCCCCTATGACACTCACTCATTAGCTATTCTAGGTGATTTACCCGCTAGTGTCGTTACCCTGGTCCCTTATTTAGAGGATGTAAGTCTTCTATGCTTTCCTTCTTGACTTGACCATTGCACACCCATGAGCACCTTGTTAGCATGGTAGGCCTTATATGATTGGTAAGCTACCTTCATGTTGGCTTCATTCAAGAGGATATAAGTCTATATATGCTTCTTGGACTAGCCATCATGAACTAATTGAAAGAGGATTAGGATATGTCCCTAGGCACCTTTCCTTCTAACTACTTCAAGTCTGGGTCCAATCCTTCTTTGTGACTCCCTACTTAGTCGCCTTAGGTCGGGTTCAACTTATTATGCCAACAATAGGTCACCCCGGTTATTCCTCAAAAGATATAAGTCTACTATGCTTTCTTTGTAAGTCACCATTGCACACCGACGGGTATGCCCTAGGTTGATAGCACCTATCGAGCCAACGATAGACTATCTTGACTATTAGTTCCACTTTAGGGAGATATAAGTCCACACCTTTTTCTAGACTAATTAATCGATGGGCACCTTAGGTTGGTTGATGTTCACTATACGACACCCACCTGGATACACCACTCATGGTAGATGTAAGTCTCGCTACATTTTCTCTTTGAGTTGGCCACCACCTACAAGCTTTCTTATTTACAAGGTCCAAGATAACACCCCTAGTGGCACCTCCCAGGGAACTCTATTTGGAATGTCCTTTGGACCCAATTTACACTACCGGTTACTACTAGATTGGATAGCCCCCTTTCCTAGTAACTCCCCCTGTGGTTGGAGATTCTATTCCATGGATGCAAAGATTCTCCCTTGGTCTAGTAAATCTGAGATAAGTCCCGACATAGCCCCTTCTAGTGTGGTCCCTTGCACACCAACATGGTCCATAATAAACAAATAATATATATATAGTGGATCATGAATTAATTCCCTGGCACCTTTCCAAGAAGGCATCATATCTTTATGGTAGAGTCAAAAACTACCTATAGGAAGTATACTCTTGAGTTGAGATAAGTCCCCATCACTCTCTCAATAGTCGCCCATAGGTTCAATATGTTCTTCCACTAATAGGTTACCTTGGCGTCATCCCGGCTTTGAAGATGTAAGTGCTACATTCTTTCCAGACATTTGCACACCGGGCAACCCTAGGTCAGGTTCAATTTGTTGCGCATCCTATGGGTCACTCTAGTGGTTGTTTCTTGCTTTAGAGATGTAAGTCTGCTACACTTTCCCCAACATAGCCATTGCACATCGAAAGACACCCCCAAGGTTGGGTAGTCCTACCCTTCGACAAGTAAACTACTCCTTTGGATTGGTAAATCTAAGATAGGCCAAAGTTGACATAGCCCCTTCTCAATGCGGTCCACCTCACACCGACAGGATCCAACAAATGAAATTAAAACAAATGAAAACAAATTGAATCAAATTAAAAAATCAATGAAATTAATCTTGACTACTTTTGAGTTGACTTAAGTCCCTCAAAGACATTCACTCAATAATTAGTCGTTTGATGGATCCAATATATCACCCCGATTGATCTTTCTTTGGTAGATGTAAGTATACTTTCTTCATGTATAGTCATTGCACACCAAAAGGCAACCCCTTAGTCGATAGTCCTAACTTGTGGTTGGTAGATTATCCCTTTGGATTTGTAAATGAGATAGGTCAAGCGAATATAGCCCCTTCTCGGGTCCATCTACACCATAGGTCCATAACTAAATTTGAAACTAACCTTCCTGGAGTCAAATTTAAACATATCAAACAAACCAAACTTCTCCTAGTGCATAAATCAAATTAATCTCTGGAGCCATAAGAAATACCATCAAACTCTTATCCCAAGCAGATAGCTCGAACCTGCTTCCCAAGTGGAAGGTTCACATTCCCAATCCCTAGCAGATACATACCCAAACAAATCATATTCACAATCAAACTCAAATCCATATCCCAATGGATAGCTTGAACCGCTTCCTAGTGGAAAGTTCACATACTCAATACCCATGGATTCCTTCCGCTCTCTTATGCCCTTGGCATAAAGAGAGCTACTTTGCCCTAAGATGAGATTTTATCTACTTTTTGAGTTCAGGTATAGATCATTTCTATTAGTGTTTGCAGTCTTTTGGATGTTGTTGATCATCTTGGTCAATGCCAATTTGTTCAGTGTGTCTTGTCAGTTACACCACCACTCCTATTGGGGGAGGGGGGGTCCTTTTATTAACCTCACTTTTGGAGTGAGTTCTTGAACTCCTCTTCTTAGAGCTAGGATCCTTAATCATAAGACACTTCTAGAGATTAGGTGAACACTTAACCTATGCCTAGAAACTTAGAAGGGTTAATCATAGGATTAAGCCATGCCTTAGAGACTTAGGAAAATCACTACAGCATGTGACCAAGTCAACCTATGATTTTCCTAAGCCAAATTTAAGAAGGCATGCCTTTAGGGTCAAACAAGTCAACCTAATACATGTACACCTCCCTAAACCCAATCCATGTACACCTTCTTAAATTCAATTCAAATCCAAATTTCCAACCAAACCTCAAACTCAATTTCAAATCCAAATCCAAATCCAAACTCAATTCCAAATGATTGAAACCCAAGATCAAATCCAAACTTGAAATTCTTCCCAAGCCCTTTAATCAACCTTCATGAACTTAGCCTAATTTTCATCCAATTCAATCCAAACTCAATTTATTTTCTTATAAATCAATTGTACCTTCAATTATCTTCTCAAATATAAATGAAATATAAATTCAGCCAAAAACCAAATCCAAAATCAAATCAAAACCCAATTTAAAACTCTTTAAGCCATTTCCTTGAACTTGGAAAAAACCCACCTAAATCAAGCCAAAATCAATGGAGTTTTCCTTGTATCAATCATTCCTTCAATCATTTATCCAAATATAAATGAAACTTACAATCATCTAGTCAAACCAAAATCAACCCAAGTCAAACCCAACCTAGACCATTTGACTTCAAATATTCAAATGAACCAAAACTCATTTGAATCGAAGCCAAATGCAATTGAATTTATATTTTAATCTCAAATTTATATATAAACTCAACTAAATAAAACTCAATCCAAAATCAAGCCAACTAAATCCAATTGGTTCACTTGACCCAAAGTGGCCAATTTGACCTACATGAACCAAAATCCAATTCAATCCAAATCAAAGTGAATTATACCAATCCAAACTTCATGTCATGATTGTTGATCACCCAAGGATGATCAATTAATATAAATTGGGTCAAACCAAGTCAACCTAGCTTGTTGACCAAGTCAACCCTTTAGCCTATATGAACCCAAACTAGCCAAATTGTAACCTAAGCCAAATCCATTGAAACCAATGCTTCAAATCAACCCAAAATCATAATTTAAACATGACTTGACCTTCAATTGAGCCAAACCTAGCCCAATTGGCACTCTTGACCCAAGTTGACCCAAATTGACATAAAGGGTCAAATTAGACTAAACCCAAATTAAATCAACATTAAATCAAACCAAAACATACAATCCTCTCCAAATAGTCATATGAACTTGACCTAACCCTTAGTTTGACCCAATTTGACCAATTGGTCAACCTAACCCATTTTGACCCAATTTGACCCAAATGGGTCAAATTGAGCCAAACCTAACCAATTAAACTCCAAATGATATGAAATTTTGTCCAACTCACTTTTGACTCATTTCAAATATGTCCAAATCAAATTCAATGCCAAATGACCACTCTACCCTTGGGCTAAGGGTATCACATAAGATAAAATACCCATGTAAATGATCATTTCTCTTCCTTGGCCACTTTACACTCATCCAAGAGGTGGTTGGGTTAGCCATGACTTATGGGGAAGTAAAATTACCTCCCCTCCCCTATTGGAACACATGGCATGAAGGACCTCCACTTCCTTTTCCTAGGACACCCACTTGTCCTTCATAGTAGCCACCTCCCATGCCTTGGCCAACCAAATTAAGACACCTAAGGAGAATCCCAACCACCCCAAGCCAAGGACACCCACTTGGAGCCAAAACCATGAATGAGGTGATTTTCGGCCATTACAAGAAGACTGAAAGTAGAGAGGCAAAAACTCTTCCTCATACACTCATTTTACTCTCCTAGAGCTCCCAAACCAACCAACAACCATTCCCACTTTGTTTTTGAGCAAAAGCTATCAAAATCAAGTGGATTCTGGTGAGGAAGTGGTGACCATTGGTGGATACATTATTCTAAAGTGAAGCAAGAGCCCAAACCCATTCCAAAGCTTCTTCTTGCACTCAGGAGCACGCTCGGATCATCACTGCCACTGGAAATCATCCCGTGATAACATAATTTTCAAGAACCGAATGCCCTTAGGTTCTTTTTATGATTTTGCTCAATTTTAGGAATTTCTTTAGATTATTACATTTTTTTACATCATCCCCATGCATTTTGAGTGATTTTGGTGAAGATCGCTAGACTTGAGCCTAAAATAAAGTTTTTCATTCAATTTTTCACAAGAATCAAAAAATCATGCCCAAATAGTGTTTTGTTCGCTTCCACTAGATCACTCCAACCATCCGATCTCCATTTAGATGGATGGCTCAAATCATGGATCATGTGGTTGATGATGACTTTGATGATGGATCAAGATCAATCATAATGGACGATGATCTGATAGCCCTCGCATTCCGCCATCACCGATGCACCATGCTACCGTGGCACCACTGGTCGCTAGTGCCGCATAAGTGTTTTAAGTAAGAAATTAGGGATTTTTCTTTTAAAATTAATTAAAACACCTAAAACTTTGAAAATTCATAGAAAATAAAATACTTAACTAAAATTACAAATAAGGGCTCATTGGATTTATCATTAGGGAATCCAATGAATCTAAAAGCCCCTAAATTTAAATATTTTGAGCTTAATTTAAGTTTTAGATAAAATAAAATTTCATTAAATAAACTAAAAAGACAAATCAGATTGATTTGAAATTTTTTAAGATTAAGAATGGGCTTAAAATCTACCTACCATAAAAATTTCAAGTCAAAAATGATTTCTAGATTGGGAGATATTGCATTCTAAAATTCAAATAGTTAAAATAAATTAATGGACTTTATAAAAATCATGGAAAATCATTTAAATCAAAACTTTGAAAATTATAAAAATCATAGAAAAATCATGAAAATTCAAGTAAATATTTATTTTGAAGGTATTTAGGAGATTCAATTCAAATTGATCGCAATTAATCTTGAACAGTAATGAAGGCTTAATTTGGGTATAATTAAAATTTTAACTAGCTTAATTACTCCCTAATTCCTTAAGCAATTTATCCCAAACTTTTTGAGATTGATTAATGGGATGACCTCTACCTCTCATAATTTTCTTAGAATTTATTACTTAGTTAATTAGGAAATTGGTTGTCTTAACCTTAATTTTAATAAATTAGCAATTAATTAATATTCTAAATAGTAAAAAAAATCATTAATTAAGCTTGCTAATCATGAAATAGTGAATGGGCATGGGGAATGAGATTTGAACCACTTTCCCAATCTTTTCCAAGTCCATTTCACTTGAATGGAAATTAATTAATTTGGGATTAATTGATGGTTTAATTCATTAATTAAATTGCTTAATTAATCAATTTGAAACTATAATCACATGAAATCTTAATTAATCAATTCATGGGTAGATCTTTAGGTGTTCAATATCCTAAAGACATTTAAAAAAATTATTGTTAACCCACATGTGTGAGAAAACTATGAAAGTACATAATTTTCTTAACTTTATTAATCATTAATTGTGAGCCAATTGCATTAAGCATCTTTAATTTCTTAGGTTTACTGCTAATTTAATTTTCAATGTATGTACATATCATGTTAGCTCATAATTACTTGGTTAATTAAATTAAGGCAACATAGGTAAGGGTCAATTAATGGATTTAATGCATAGTATAACCTAATTAAGCCATAAAATTAACTTAATTACTTTTCATTAAACAAAATTAAATCACAAACATGGGTTAGGATCAGCAAACTTTACCTCATTTCTTCAAACTAAATTAAATATAAAATTGAAAGTGATAATTAAAAGCCTTGGTTTTCTTTGAATGCTTTTATTTGATTTGATTGTCCTTAAAATTAATTTAATTGAATGAAATCACATGTTTATATTCATTCATTCTAATCATGGTAAATGTTGTATGTCATTTGAAATCAAACATTCATCTTTTTAAAATTAATTAAATCAAATGGTTTTACTTTATGTCAAGCTTGCATGTGTTGATTTAATTTATAATATGTGTGGCTATTATCATTATTAAATCCAAACATATTTTCCAAAGCTTATAAATGAATGGTTACATATGCTATGAATGCTAGTTATAAATACATAGGAGATGTATGTGATTATAGCTTAAATGTATGAAGTGAAGCTCCTTTCCTTTATTCATGTATTGATTTATCTATGTGAGAATATTAATGGGTATATAGTCTGAACATCCTAAGAATATGAGGTTTAGTTAGCCCTAAGGTGGTCATTTATTACCTTCTTGGTTTAACAATGGCATGTACTCCATTTATTTTCATTCTTATGTATTTCAATCTGAATTTGGATGAGGCTTTAATTCATATACATAAATGATTCAATTAAATTAAATACTTTTTGCATGATTTACATTCTCCAAATTATGAATACATGTGTATGTATCTATGAAAAGTGGTATATAGTATAGACATCTTAAGAATATGAGGCTTTAGCTAGCCATAAGCAAGTCATTTGATTACCTCAATTCCTTGGTTTAACAAAGGCATGTACTTGCTTATGTCTTTTATACGTACATGTGCATATTTAATTAGAGAATAGTAATCCTTCCTTTTAATTAAAAATACATGCATTTGCAATTATTCAAGTGATTAAATTAATTGATCATGTGATTTAGAGCTCTTTTTTTATGTTCATGCATATAAATTTACATATGGTTTGAATGTAATGGTATATAGTCTGGACATCAAGGAACATGAGGCTTTAGCTAGCCCCAAGGAGGTTATTTTATTACCTCACTTCCCTGGTTAACAATGACATGTACTTGTTTAATTTCATCCCAATGTATTTTGAATAAGAATTTAGATAGAGCCTAAATTAATATGATAAAATAAATGAATCGGGGAAATATAAAGCTTCAAATGTACATACTCACATCCATCATTTACATTATAGTATGTATGTGTAGTTGACTATACTTAAGACTTAATCATATGCATGTTACATGTGATGGAAAGGAATGATTTAGCATCTGTCATGTGATTAATCTTAAGAAGCCTTTCACATTGAATAGAATTATTTAAAGAGAACCTAAACTTAGAATTAATGTAAAATGTGTAATAAGCCATTCACTAAAGAGAACTAAATCAAATTAACATGCTTTAAAAAGTGGTTTAAGTTATGGATGAAATAGGGAAACCTCTTTTCTTTTCTTTACAACATTTAGTTGATAAGTGTAGGTCATATGAAACAAAATAAAACTTGCAAATCAATTAAAGCACTTGAAGTGAAATAACCCATTAAGTTGAATCTTTATGCACTTAGAAAATCTTAACTCTAAAGCCTAGGACATACCACATAAGCCTTAATACACACACATTAGATTAAGTCACCACTAGCCTTATGTTAAGATGGTGCATGGTGTGATGTATGTTTTGTTTGTGATGTATTATTTTAGAGGATGTTAGGGTGTATTTGTAGACTGGATGGTAGGCGTGATTAGCCTAATCATATTTTCTACAAGGGATTATGTTTAAGGACTGCTTAAAAATAAATATAAATGCTCTCTTTATAGGTTGCTTAAGCCCCTAAGCATAATCCAAGTTAGGAGTGGGCTTGTTACCGATGTGAGTGCTAAGTCCAAATTATAAATATAACCGCTTGGGTTATATGTGTGTTTAGCTAACACTTGTCTTGTAGGTGCAGTTAGATTTACTTTTCCTAGTTTTAATGTCATTTCGCATTAGGAATTAGGATTAGTGCTATGGGGGGGATAAGGATGAGCATTGGCTAGAAGGCTTTATCTTGGGAGGCCATGTGATGCCTTTGAAGTGGAGCAAACCAAATCAAAGAAGGAAGAAGATACATGAAAACATAAAGACTTGAAGACCCCCCATAGCATTTATCATTTGTAAATTGCAAATTATTCTTTTATGTACCTGGTTGTATAAGGGTAGAGCTCTACCCATTTTCTTTTGCATTATACGACACCACACCGGCTGTTATTCT
The DNA here is from genome assembly GCA_021442155.1 of Cymbidium sinense. NCBI lineage: Eukaryota > Viridiplantae > Streptophyta > Magnoliopsida > Asparagales > Orchidaceae > Cymbidium > Cymbidium sinense. The sequence continues at coordinate 43,640 of JAKCPB010000319.1, read as the reverse complement.
TTTGCTATAAAAAATTTTTTTAATGTTGTTTTCTTTATATGTTTAATGTTTGAATGTGGTCTGAATGTGATTAGGCTCTTAGAAAAAATTAACCTTTCTACCCAACTACAACTCATAACTAAAGCTTTAAATAATTCATAACCTCACATAAAGCCTAGGACATAAATCAAAATAATTAAAAGATTTAGAAACCCCTTAACTAAAGGTTGAATGGGCAACAACATGCATATCAAATTATTTCGCTCTTAAAAATAGGGGATTTCCATCCTTGCACGATAGGGGAATGCTTGACCTATGAGGGCATCCCTTGTGTTGGAAAACATCCCTTTATTATTGATTTAGCCAACAACCTTATTTCCTCATGCATGTAGGCATCAAAACCCAAAGCCTTTGTCAAAATGAAGTGTCAAAATAAATAAATAAACTTTATGTTTTACCATCATGGATTTTGGGAGTTTAGGGCCAAGAATTTAACCTATTCTTTCTCAGTTAAACCGCTAGGAGATGGCTCATGGCGCTAAATTTCTAGATGGATGCAGGATTTTCCTTTAGTATCTCCACAATCTTGTATTATTAGAATTAAAATAGCTTTCAACTTTAAAAAATATATTCTCTCTTCAAAATTATAAAGCCTAATTATAGGATAGCAAGTTGAAGTCAAGAGTTTTCATTTACTTTGCTATGATAATAAGTCTTCTCCTTGAGTTTTCCCAATTGATTTTCCAATACAACTAATCCTTTGATAGTCTAGCCTTGAAATCTATGGAGACTTTAATTGCTACTTTAATCGAGAGTATTCTTAAGGGATTCACATCCTTTAGGATGTAAGTAACTATGGAGGCTTTCCTCCATAGGAAACTTAACAAATCCTGACTTAATATAAACCCTACTTTACTTTTCCATGTAAAGTAGGGGAAAGATCTCTGGTAAATTTGAAGACCCATCATGCCTTATGAGTCCTTATTAGGGGATTAGGTTCATTATAGGGTGATGATTTCTATTTTTAGAGATAGTGCATCTTTTCTTAATGTCTACTGATCATTTCAATAAGTACCCCTTAACATCTGGTGTCCCACATCTCAAAATAAACACCACACACCAAGTTTTCTAGGACATGGCGATGACATAGATAAAAATTGAGCACATAGAAATAAAAAAACAGATAACGAACCATCTCTACTATAAATACACAGTTCCATAAGTAGCAGATCGATATTTTCTTTAGATTCTCGTTCATTAACCACCCCACCTCCTCTCAGTAGTATGATCCAACATCATATCCTTGATCTCTCCTCGCCACCACCACATCTCATGAACCTTGTCGCTCCTCCCACTTCCATAACCACCATTGCTCGACCACCACCTCCATATCCACGCACTAGAGCCCCACCACCATTATGATAAGCTTCCCTTCACCTCCACCACTAGATCTAGCATTGCTGATTGATGTTCCTACTTCAAGGTTCCTTCCCATTCTAGGGTTTACTTTTAGGTTTAGTTTATTAGGTTTATGGTTTAAGTTTATTTTAATTTACTTTAGTTTTGGGTTTGATTTAGGTGGGGTGGGTTTAGGGTTAGGTTTTGCTTTTATTTAGGGTGGGTTTAGGGAGAGAGGTGTTTTGTTTAGGTTTTAGGGAGCATTTAGAGGGGTGGAGGGTTTTAGGGTAGAGTTTAGTTTGGGTGGTAGTGCATTTAGGTTAGTTTATGATTTAGGTGTGGAGTTTAGTTTAGGGAGTTTAAGGGTTTGTGGTTTAGGGTGTAGTTAGGGTTAGGGTTTAGGTATGTTTAGAGTTAGTGTAGGGTTGACAGTGTTTGGGTTTTGGTTTTTTAAGGTTGGTAGTTTAGAGGTTTTTTTAGTTTATAGATTTATAGTTTGGGTTTTTTTAATCAATTAAACTAGAGGTTTAGGTTTATTTAGTTTATTTTTTATTTATTTTAGTTTATTTTATTTTTTTTTATTTAGTTTATTTTATTTTATTTAGTTTAGTTTATTTATTTTAGGTTTATTTATTTTAATTTAGGTTTTATTTTACTTTATTTTAGGTTTAGGTTTGTTTATTTTTTTAGTTTAGTTTTATTTTTATTTTATTTTATTTAGCTTTTTTAATTTTTTAGGTTTAGTTTAGGTTTTTTATTAGTTTTGGTTTAGGTTTATTTTGGTTTTTTATTTTAGTTTAGGTTTATGTTTTTTCATTATATTTTATTTTATTTAGTTTATTTTATTTAGATTTTAGGTTTGTTATTTTATTTAGTTTAGTTTATTTTATTTATTTAGTTTATTTTATTTTATCTTTTATTTATCTTTTAGGGTTTAGGTTTTTTTTATTTATTTTGTTTATTTTGTTTAGGTTTTATTTAGTTTTATTCTATTTTATTTAGGTTTATTTTTTTTATTTTACATTTAGTTTTATTTTATTTAGGTTTTTTATTTAGGTTTATTTTATTATTTAGTTTAGTTTAGGTTTTATTTATTTTATTTTAGTTTAGTTTTATTTTTTTATTTTATTTTATTTATTTTTTTAGGTTTAGGTTTAAGTTTAAGTTTTAGTTTAGCTTTTATTTTATTTTATTTTTTATTTTTAGGTTTAGGTTTTATTTATTTATTTTTTTAGGTTTTATATAGTTTAGGTTTAGGTTTTAAGTTAGGGTTTATGGTTGGGTTTGGGTTGGGTTTGGGTTTTTTGGGTTTTAGGGTTTAGGTTTTTAGGTTGTTTTTTAGGTTTAGAGTTTAGGGTTTAGGGTTTCAAGATTTTAGGGTTTTAGGATTTTGGTTTTTTTTTAATAGAGAATAAATTCATATTCAATATTTCTTCTTTTCGATTTCATCAACTAAGTAACACACCAAGTTTCTAAGACACAATTGACAACATAGATAAAAATGAGCACTCATAGAGCTAATCAAAAACTCTAGATAACTAGAATCATTTCTACTATAAAGAAACAATTCCATAAGCAGAGGATCGCCATTCTTCTTCAATTTCTCACCCATCAAAACCACCCCCCTCAGTAGTGATCCACCATCATATCCCCATCTCTCCCATACCACCACCACCGCCAGTAACTGCTTCCTCCCGCCTCCATAACCACCACTACTACCCATATCCACCAAGACACCTCCATCCCCACCACCACTATGATAACTACCAGACTTCACCCCACCGCTAGATCTAGACTCGGTTGACTGATGTTCCGCCATCAAGGTTCTTCCCATTCTGGGTTTAGGTTTAGGTTTTAGGTTTTAGGGTTTAGTTTATTTTTAATTTATTTACTTTTTAGGATTTGGGTTTAGGGTTGGGTTTGGGGTTTAGGGTTTAGGGGATTGGGGGGTTTAGTTAGAGGGTTTTAGGTTTAGGTTTAGGTTTTTTATTTTAGTTTTTAGGTTTATTTAGTTTATGTAGGTTTACTTTAGTTTATTTTATTTTATTTAGTTTAGGTTTAGTTTATTTATTTTAGGTTTTAAGTTTTATTTATTTTAGTTTATTTTATTTAGTTTAGGTTTATTTTATTTTGTTTATTTTATTTTTTTTTAGGTTTAGATTTTTTTAATTTAGGGTTTAGATTTTTTTTTTTATATTTTTTTTTTAGGTTTTATTTTAAGGTTTATTTTAGGTTTAGTTTTATTTATTTTTATTTTATTTTATTTTAGGTTTATTTATTTTTATTTTTACATTTAATTTTATTTTATTTAGGTTTTATTCTTTTTATTTTATTTTAGTTTAGTTTAGATTTTATTTATTTTATTTTAGTTTATTTTTTTTATTTTATTTTATTTTAGGTTTAAGTTTAGGTTTTGTTTATTTTTATTTTATTTTTTATTTTTTATTTAGGTTTAGGTTTATTTATTTATTTTATTTTTAGGTTTTATTTAGTTTAGATTTAGGATTTTAGGTTTTTAGGGTTTAGGGTTTAGGGTTTAGGGTTTAGGGTTTTTTTAGGGTTTTTGTGGGTTGGGGTTTAGGGTTTAGGTTTGAGTTTAGGGTTTAGGCTTTAGGATTGTGGTTTTTAGGGTTTACATTTAGGGTTTAGGAGTTTGGGTTTAAGTTTTAGTACCTATCATATTAACATACACATGGAACAAATTTATCATATCAATGAAAAGAACTCTTAGCCTAGTGATTTTATATCTTTTTGTAACAATGATTTAAATTTTATAACTTTGTTGATTTTCATTTAGTTCCCTAAATCAGGTTGATATTTTGTTGAAGGGGTTGAACTTAAGACCTAACTCATAGTGTTGTTTTATTATCATATAACTATGTACTATCCATTCGTTAAGTTTCCTAATGGTGCTTTGATATGGAAAATTTGTTCTTCTGGGAATACTTTAATTAACTATTAGTAATATTGATTTTAATAAATCTAGAGTCATTTATATTCTTTATCTAAATATTCTTTAGTTAGATTTATCATTAATAAAGAATATATCTTCTTCTAATTTGTTAGTTTCAAGCATTTCTTACTTTCTTTTTCTTGCCTAATTTCATACTCACAGGATGGGAAATTTGATTCATAAGACCATCTTGGTGTGCATGAATATGCATAATGGAGATTGCACTCAAAAGTATTTTATTTGGTGTATATCTTCTAAGATTTGATACCATTTTTGCATGGGGTTATACCTTATTTTTTGTAGAATTTTGTTTGGTAATGTTAGGTAAACTTTGTTCGGGATTCATTTTTTAAAAGTCTTTTCTCTAATCCATGCCTATAAAGAATGTTCATCTATGATAACTATAGGGTCCATCATGCTGTAGTATTACTTGATCTTTACTAACCTCTTATGCAATTATGCTTCCTATCCATCTAACTTTGACCAGATATAGTTCAAACAAAGATCACAACCTTCTAAGATTACTTCAAAGGATACAAAGACTTTTGTTTGATTCTACACTAAGCATAATTAGAGAGAGTGTAACAACATAACATATTATTAAGATCAAAATAATCTTATAGATACATAATAACCTTTATAGATATCATAAGCCAAACATACTTACATACATAAACTAAATAAGAGATAATTTAGCCTCCACGACTATGATACATAATTGCTTCACAAGATTAAGTGAAATGTTTAAGAAGGATTCTAGTGAGCCCTCCCCCTAAACCTATGCCATCATATAGTCTTGTGAAATATTTATATAAGTAGGTATGACATAAGTGCTTACATCATATTGTTAATTTCATTTCTTACATCATTTGTTGTTTTCATCATTGCTTACATCATGTGAAGCTTTGATTCTAATTTCTCCTTTACTATTTGTGGTATTTTTATTTTGCAAACTATACTTGTAGCTTTTCTTTGTAATTTTTAAAAATTTTTCTTTTACTTCATTTGCTCATATCTTTTTTTAATAGTATTATTCCATTTTTGGTACATGACTTCATGAATTTATTTTGTCCTTTTTGCAATGATGTAAATGAAGAGTTCATTTGAGCAATGATAGACCCCTATGTTTGAAATGTCTATTTTCTTTGTCTCATTCCGTATTCAGATCATCTTCCTTCAGTCTTTTTGTAGCTTTTCTGATTTCCATATATTTAGGTAAATATGGTTCCGCTTATTCAAGTTGCATTAAGGTCACAGTTCTTCATTTATGTTATGTCAATAATTTTGCATAAATATTCCAATGCTTTAAAATAGATTGGAAAGTTTCTTGCTTCAATAGTTATTTTGGTATTGATTATCTGAAGACTTTCAAGATATATTAATTTGATCAAGCCACTATGATACAATTTTTGAGTAAGTTTTGGATGGTCTCCATAAATGTAGTAAATTAATATTTCCTGTATGGAAATATATTTGTGAGTTAATTCATTTAAAATAGAGAAATTGTTGCCATTCTTCTACTATTTCAAGTATATTTTAGGTTCCATTATCTTGGGTTCTTTTGTAAAACGAAGAGTAGGAAGTTGTATTTGTCTATTTATTTGTACTTGTGGATGGCATCTCTTTTGTAATTGCATATTGTCGTAATTGAGCAAGTGATGGTAATTATTCTTCATCGCTTGCTAGTGAGATAATTTTTTACTTTTGTAAGTAATCTTGTACCATAAGAGATTTCACATTCTAATTTCCACATCGAATTCAAGTATCTATACATAATGGTCAAGTTGTTCATCATTTTCTAGACTTTATCTATGGTATATGGTTCTTCCATATGTTCCGTGATATAATTTGTAGATCATATCTGTTCTATACTCATGTCCTAAAAAATTTGTGTTAATGTATCGAGATAATTATTATTTCCTTCTATATAATCTATGTCAAAACTATATGAAAACCAACTTGAGGAAGTTGTATTTTGGAACATCGCATTGATGCTACAAGATCATTCTTAGCACAACATAAAGATTGTTTATATTTTTTATTTTGTTGATGTAAATCAATTTGTTAGCAGGCTTCTGCTAATTTTTCTTTAGCAAATAAAACTCTACTTCCTAAGGTTATATCTGTAGGATATTGTTGAAGAAATTGTTGACTCCATGTTATGTTATATGGTTCAAGTAATTTGTAGAAGAATGTATCTAGATGTTGGCTTCATTGGTTATATATCATAAAAGAATTATGATTTTTTAATTGTTCATTTAAATAACAAATATTACAAATACTAAGAACTGTAAGTTTTGTTTTGCAATTTTTTGATTATTTTTAACTTTTCTTCTTCTTAGAGTGAATCTAATTCGATACCTAAGAATTCACATTTTAATATAATCGCATATCTTACCCATTTTCCTTTGTACCTATTGTGGTTTTAGCTAAACAAGTATTTCTAATTTCTTATTTTAGTTTGAAACTAAGTCCAAGAAACCATTTTTAGATATATCAAAGTATTTTTGAGATGTGCTACAAGATCATTCTTAGCACAACATAAAGATTGTTCATATTTTTTATTTTGTTGATGTAAATCAATTTGTTTGTGCTGTTAATTTTTCTTTAGCAAATAAAACTCTACTTCCTAAGGTTATATATGTAGGATATTGTTGAAGAAATTGTTGACTCCATATTATGTTATATGGTTCAGGTAATTTGTAGAAGAATGTATCAGATATTGGCGCTCGGTGCAAGAATATCATAAAAGAATTGTTAATATTCAATTGTATTCATTTAAATAACAAATATTGCAATTACTAAGAACTATAAGTTTTTGTTTTGCAATGATTATTTTAGCTTTTTTCTTCTTCTAGTGAATCTAGTTCATACCAAGAATTCACTTTTAATGTAATTTCATAAATCTTACCCATTTTCTTGGTACCTATTATGGTTTCAATAAACAAGTATTTCTAATTTCTTATTTTTGGTTTGAATTAAGTCCAAGAAACCATTTTTATAGATACCTATCAAAGTATTTTGATAAAGTTATATGCATCTTCTCATTGGAGATTATAATTGTAAATAGCTAGACTATTTTCTAGTCCATTTATCAATAGCCGCTATATTTTTACAACAATCTAAGTTTAAGTAAATACCTTGTCCACTAATTGGTTCATGTGATTTCCTTTGGGGTATTAGTGTGGATAATTTCTGTGTGAATTCTTCTAGCACTAGGTGGTATGTATCTTGAGGTTGAAGTGGGATGATCCGATGCTAGTACTTGCTAAAGTAGTTAGATATTTCATCTATCTATAGATGTCATTTTGAGGTGTGTTGTTCATAAATTGATCGATGTAAAAATAGATATTAATTCATCTATCTATGATTCATTGACATTTATGATTTCATTAATTCATATTGCTCTTGTATATTACCTTTGTTGGGTGTTTGTATATTGTTTTGTTTAGTCGATGATACCGTGACAAAATTTCATGTGGTTTTATTTCTAGTAAATCAAATTAGATTCATTTGGCGTGTATGGCTGCAATATTATTATTGAGAATTTGTTGATAGTCTAATATTCACTTTCTTAATTTAGGTATATTACTAGTACTATTAGTCCAAAGAATAGGTTTATATCTTTTGTAATAATGATTTAAATTTTTTAACTTTTTATGTGATTTTCATTTAGTTCCATAAATCATTGGTTGATATTTTGTTCAAAGGGTTGAACTAAGAGCAACTCATAGTGTTGTTTTATTATCATATAACTAGTTACATCCATTCATTTAAGTTTCCTAATGGTGCTTTGATATGGAAAATTTCTTCTTAGAATACTTCTAGTTGACTATTAGCAATATTGATTTTAATAAATCGGAGTCATTTATATTCTTTATCTAAATATTCTTTAGTAAAAATTATCCTATGGTTAACCCTTCTAAGTCTTTAGGCTTAGGTTAAGTGCTTTCTTAATTGTTAGAAGTGTCTTATGATAAGGGAAGTCTTAGTGTCTAGAAGTCTTTTAAGTCTAAGATGGTAAGACTGAATCAACACTCCAAAAGTGAGGTCAATAGGCCTTAGGCTCCATAGTGTTGCCCTTGGTGATATGATTGGAAGACCAAGCCAAGTTTCACATTATAGTGATACATCTTTCAATGCTTTGTTTGGGAGACCATGGATACATGAGAACAACATAGTTCCATCCTCTACATTGTGTATGAAGTTCGTGAAAGGTGGGATCATCTACTATGTCAAAGAGATCTCCACCATTTACTCACGAGGTCAAGCATATATGAGCATGCTGCTTACTACCTCCCTCAAAATCAACAAGTCTATTCTCATAAACTTAGCCAAAGTTTAAAAATAAAAGAAAAAAAAGAAAAAGAAAGAAAAAATAAAAAGAAAAGAAAAGAGAAAATGAAAAAATAATAAAAGGGAGCAAAAATAGACTTGGAGGAGGAAGTGGAGCCTGACATTATATTCCACCCACAGTTAGTTACTCCATTCAACATATGGGTAGGATGGCGACCTCCACTAAGTAGAGGAAGAGGCCAAGAGGTGGAAAATCTCTTTATTGGCCACCTAATAGAAGATATGTCCCTACCGAGTACACCTCTATCCATTTTAAACTTAGAATCTAGTTCATAGGATGAGTCTTATATGGCTTACACGCCATCTTCTTAGTAGTAGATTCCCTTGAGGTGACACTTGAGATAGCATGAAGCTCCAAAAAAAGCAAGTGTATCCAAGTCTATATGTGAAATAGTTAGGCATCAGTTGTGAACCTTATCTCTAACCCCACTTTCCTCTCAAGAAGCTGAGGGTTTGGTAGTTAAGGAAGCCCCTAAGTCATTCATAGTTGTGAAGACTCAAAGGTTCTTTCTGGGAGCATCATCCTCAAGTCTATAAGTTGATGTAGAACTTGAGGATGATTCATATAAAGATTTAATAGAATTACCTTTTGATTGGTACTTGCCGTGTGTTCATAATTTAGCAAAGAAAGGGTTAATCCCACATACTTGGTCAAAATGTGTCGACATTACTCAAAGAGTATAGAAGAACAAATGCAAAAGCTCTCAATGAAGATTAAGACTAGGATTCGATACAGTGGGTCCAGTCGATGATGATGATTACTGCTTAGTCATCACCAATCATTTGGAATCTGATAGGTTCTTTTCAAATCACATTAACTCATATGAGGAGGCTTAGAAACTTCAAATGATCCAGATGATTTTGAAGTCAAAGATGCATCACCAAAGTTCAAAGAAGAGATCAAGTCAACCATCGATGAGCTCAAGGAAATAAACTTAGAACTAAGTAGATTCACTTGATATACATCATTTCTTTGTTGAATGAAATTGAAACCAATGACTTAGTTAGGCTATTGACTAATTTTAAGGACTTTGTATGGAGTTATGAAGAGATGCTGATTGGCTCTGAAATATATCCATAAACTAGTAATAGACCTACTAACCCTATCAAGCAAGCTTCTATGATGCATAGACATAACAACATGTAATTTAAAGTCAAGAAATTGATCGATGTTGTCTTCATCCGAGAAGAAAAATACCCTACAGCGGTGTCATCCTAGTTAATAAAAAGTATTGGCCAAACTCACATATGCATCGATTTTAGGGATTTAAATAAGGCATGTCAAAAAAAAAATTTTAACTACCAATCCGAGGTGATGGTGGACATTTCCTCATCTCATATAGTCTTCTCTTTCATGGATGGCTCATCTAGATATAACCAAATAAAGATGGCCCCTAAAGATGAAAGAAACACTACTTTTAGAACCGCGATCAAAATCTATTGCTATAAAGTTATGCCTTTCACCTTTGTTGGTGCTACATACCAAAGCTATAACTTTGATCATTCATCATCAACTTGATTTAGTAGAGAAAAGGAAGACCATCTCTTTGATTGAGTAGTTTTCAAGTTAAAATAATTTAACCTCAAAATGAACCCCTCAAGTGTGCATTAGTAGCTTAGGAAATTCCATGGGTTTGTCCTAATCAAAATCAAATCGATCTAAAAGAAGATCAAGGAAATATTATAAATGCCACCATAAATGTTTAACTCAACTCGATCATTCTAAGGGCAAATGGCATATATCTAAGATGCTTTATATCCAACCTTTCAAGAAGATGTCATATCACTTATCAAAAGGACACCAAGTTCAAGTGGGATGACAAGTGTGAGCATGCCTTGAAGTCATCAAGCATTACTTGATGATGCCACCGCTGATCATATCAAAACCACTCATACTTTACACTACAACGTTAGTTGACTCCCTTGGTGCTTTTTTGGCCCAAGCCAATGATGAAGGGAATGAAAATGCACTCTACTGCCTCAGCCATTTTCTAAACCCAGTTAAGGCTAATTAACCACCCATTGAGAAGCATTGCCTAGCTTTAATCTTTGCATCCCAAAAGCTACAACACTACATGCTTTCTCATAAGGTGAACTTGATCTCTAGGATTAATCCACTACAGTATCTCATGACACAACTGACGCTATCTGGATGGCTGGCATGATGGTCCATGATCCTCTCACAGTTTTTCATTACTTTTGTACCCCTCCATGTAGTGAAAGGAGCAGTGAATTTCTTAGCACACACCCACTTCTTACTAACTCTTCACTTAGTGATGATCACCGAATAAAATCATGAACTTGGGGATACTAGAATTCACGCCGGGAGATGTACTTTGATGGTGTGGCTTTCTAAAAGAGGAGAAGAACCATAATCTACTATTCCAAGAAAGGTAAGTAGGAATAGTTCTCTTAACTCTACCATGATGTGATGAGATTCTCATTATCTATCCAATCCTTGCACCAACAATGAAGCCAAATATATGAGCCTCTGATTGCCTGAGTTATTACAAACATCCAAAAACATCAACATTTTCAAGGATTCTCAACTAGTTATCAACTAAATCATTGGGTCCTATATATTATAATGCCCAAGCTCCATCACCACAAGTACACCATGGAGTTGTTGGCCCAAATCTAGGTTTCCATTTATAAGATTCCTCGAGGAGAGAATGCATAGCATATGCTTTAGCCAAGCTTGCTAAGGAGTTGGCATGTCTAGAGGATGAGTCCATATCAATAAAGGTCCAAAATAGACAAGTCTTATCCCTTATTGATATTGAACTCATCAAAGTACTCTCTCTTAAAGGGAGGTTGCCATTTCAAGAAGGATGATGAGTTAGATCAAGGCAACCATTCATGGATTACCTAAATAAAAGAAAATATCTCAAGAGAAGTCCCAAGCCAATCGATGAAGTGAGAGCACTTTCTAGCTCTCATGGATGGTGTCTTGGTGGTCTTTCTCATATGTGGTTATGTTGTTTAGACAAGCACAAAGCGGATCATGACCGAGGTACACTGGGGATTATGTGGAGCCAACCAATCATATTTGAAGATGAAAGCCAAGATCAAAAGACTATATACTGTTGATGATCAAAGATTGCATGGATATGGGAGTGATGCCACCAATGTCAAATACATGGTGTGGTCCTCACCAACCACCCAACATTCAAAATCCTACATTGGCCTCATATGAAAGTGTTGGGGTACCATAGTGGGTCCGATTGATCCTTCTTCTTCTAATAGTCATTGGTTCATCTTAGCTACTAACTACTTTTCTAAATGTGAAGGAGATTATGCTCAGAGGTCATAACTCGATGTGCTCTAGTTTTTAGGAACCATATCATATATAGTTTGAGTTCCATGAATTATATCCGATAATGGTATTGCATTCAAGAGCACTAAGATCAACTACTTTTCCAAGATACATAGTATGGATTGGAGATATTCTACCATCAACTACTTGAAGGAAAACAACTTAGTAGAAGCCTTCAACAAAACTCTCATCCAAATACTATAGAAGGAACCCGACAATAACAAGTGACAATGGCATGAGCAATTAGTTGAAGCACCTATCACACCACATAGAACTCCAACTGCTACCTTTTTCTTAGATGGGTATGGTCCAAGTCATTCTACCATTAAGTCCAATACATCATTAAGGATAGTATGGTAGCAAGATCACAATAGAGCATAATGCCAAGTTACGTTAGAAGAGCTCAAAGGTTTGGAGGAGATACATCGGGGCATGCCAAAACCTCAAATTGTATAAAGCTAAAATGATTCAAGCTCATAATAAGTTGGTTCTTTCTAGAGCTTTTCAAGTAGGAGAGCTTGTTTTAGTTCTAAAGAGATCATTATTGCCTGTCGTAAGATGGGAGGCTAGTTTGAACCAACTTGGGAAGGCCTTTGCCATAGAGAAGGCCTACCAAGGAGGATCTTATCAACATATTAATCATAAGGGAGAGTGCCCAATGCTTCCAATCAATGGCTCTACTTAAAGAAATATTATAAATTATGTTTAAAATAATAATCATCAATGAAAATTCCATTTCAATTCAACCTCTTCCATGTTGAAAGTATTCTTGTTTATGAATCTTCCATGATGTGTTTAAGATAGGTGAACCCAGTGGCATCCTATCCTCCATCGACATAACACAAACACAAACTAAACAAATGCATATATTTTATCACAGGCAACTTTGAGTTGAGATAAAATGCCCAATGGCACTCACTCAGATTACTCTAGGTTGGGCTAATGTGCTATCTGCTAGTGTGTCACCTAGATCTTCTTGCTTTGGAGGATGTAAGTACACTTTTCTTCCTTACTACCACATCGACAAACGCCTTGTTAGTTTGGTAGGCCTTACAACATGGCAGGTAAGCTACCTCATGTTGGCTAAGCAACCCTGCACTTTCTTCTTGGATTAGGTAAATGAATGGGTGAGTATATTTGAGATTTAGATAAGGCCCCCCTAGTGGCTCCATCCCTCCTTACTACTTCAAGTTTGGGTCCAGTTCCTGGGCTTCCCGCTTAGTAGTCTCTAGTCGATAACATTTGTCCCACCGATGATGAACTATCCCGATGATCCTTAGAAAGTTATAAGCCTACATGCTTTCTAGATTGATTGCACATGACGCATTTGGTTGGTTCTCACTATGTCTGGATACACCTTAGGTTGGTTGGTTCTGCACCTTAGGATAGATGTAAGTTATGCTTTCTCCTTGAGTTGGCCATATACTTATAGGCTTTCTTTCTAGAGCTCGGGATAATGACCTTCAAGACCTCCAATGGGCATATTTGGATCACATCTTTTGACTCCATTTAGACACTACCGAAGTTACTATCGATTGGACATCTCTTTCCCAAGAACCACCCCTATGGTTGGAGAATCCATCTTATGGATTTGTAGATTCTCATTGGTCAGTAAATCTTAGATAGGTTAAGGCCCATATCCCCTTCTCAATAGACTACATATAAAAAATAAGATATCACTTAAGTTAAGTTGATTTTTCAGGCTACCACAAGTCACACACCATTGTTCCCCTACATTAGAAGATGTAAGTCCCACGCCTCTTGTCCCTAGAACCATTACACACCAAAGGCAACCTTAGTTGGCTTGGCCCCACCCACCAAAGACTATCCTTTGATTTATAATTTGAGATAGACAAGTGCAATATACCCCTCGAGTCCATCGCACAACATGGTCCATAAATTAAATCTTTTAAATTGATTGAGCTCACATCCCCAGTTAATATACCCTCAATTCAAAATCAAACTAAACCAAACAAACTATATCAAATCAAATGAATTTATGATAAAATTAATCTTGATTACTGTTGAGTTGACATAAGTCCCCAACGACATTAACTAAGTAGTCTCCCTAGGTCAGATTCAATTTGTTGTGCATCCAACAGGTCACTCGAGCAGTTGTTCCTCACTTTAGAAGATGTAAGTCTGTTACACCTTCTTCCTAGCATAGCCATTGCTCACTGAAAGGAAACCCCTTAAGTTGGATAGCTCTACCCCATAGCCGGTAGACTATCCCTTTGGATTTGTAAACCTAAGGTAGGTCAAGGCTGATATACCCCCTTCTTAGTGGGTCCATCGCACACCAACAAGGTCCATACATTAACTCAAATTAAACCCAATTTTTTCTAGTGAGTTAATCACACCCCTTCTCCAGTGGAGCCCCAAATATATATAAACAAGTCAAGCAAATAAATCAACTTCAAAACCAACCTCCCTAGTGGAGCCAAATTAAACCAACTCCCCTAGTAGAGTCTAAATCAAAGAAATCTAACCAAACTCTTATCCCCAGTGGATACATCCCCAAACAAATCTATGAAATCAAACTCAAATCCCAATCAGGATCCAAACCGCTTCCAGTGGAAGGTTCATATACCCATCCCTGAGAACTGAGCCCATATCTCTAGCAGATATGCCTCCAAATCAATTAAAATAAAAATAAATTAAAGTTGATTCAATCTTAATCCCTGTGGATTATAGATTCTTATCCCTATGGATCTTCTTTCCATAAATTATATAATCAAATCAAATTCAAACCTTATCCCCAATAGATTTTCTTCTTCTATGCCCTCGACATAGACCCCCCACATGTCTTTTCCAATGCATGTGATCCCCTAGATCCCTCCATGTCCTTGACATGGAATTCTCATCAAATCTTATTTCTACTCTTATGCACACCTTTAATACTTCAACCAAAAATCCTAATAATGTATTCATTAAAATTACATCATCTTAACATTGTAATCAACATTTTATGATTTATGAGTGCAAGCTCAAACTAACTATACAATATCATATATTATAGTGAATTAACACACTATATTATATTATAATATATGATGTTATATTATAATTTGTTATAATATAATATATTGTCTAACATTACACCTCATTAGAATCACTTAAAAGGAACAAATAACAAAATTTTTTCAAAATATGAATAATGCTCATTTTGGATGTAAAATTATTATTTTTCTATTAGAAATGGTATAAAATAGCATAATTTTGGTGTTGCTTGGTGTGTGTGAATTTGGCCAAATTCTTCCATCTCAACCTTCAAATTAACATTTTGTGAGTTTTGGCCCAATGTATTATAACAAAAGTAAAACATACTAAAATGTACAATAACATTTAGTAACACACCACCACATTCATATATATGTGAAGTTATATTGTTATGTACATTATATTTTAATATGCTTTCATATAATATGTTATCTTACATTACACCTTAAAATGAATCACTTTAAGCAAAAAAATTATAAAATTTGTTTGAAAATGAACATTTTTTTAATGCAAAATTCCATTCTTTTGATTAAATGACACACCATAGCACAGCCCCAATGATATTCCCTAAAGCATACCTTAAATTTTGCCAAATCCCATCATCTCAACCTATAAATAAGTTTTTTTTATGAATTATGCTAGTACAAACTCTACTACATCATACTATAAGAAACTAAAATATGCTAAACAATAAGTAGTAATGCACAATAGTATGTTATAATGCATGATGCTATACTATGTTATGGAATCCTATATTATAATACACTATAACATATTATATTATATTATATTGCATATCACATCACAAGGGATTGCTTAAGATAAAAAATCATAAAATTAGTCTAAAATAAAAAACTATATATTTTAGTCATATCATTTACATATTTTAAATTAAAATAATATATTATGATGTCATGCTCTACCTATTATGAATTTGGCCAAATTCCACCATTTTAAAGTCTAAATCAACATTTTATAAATAATGCTAGTAGGCTCGACTACATGATTGTAAAATACTAAAAGAATTTAAAATGAGAATAATATATTATGATATATGATGATACTATGCTACAACATATAACATTTATTTTGAACATAAAATTTTACATTTTAGACTACAAGTGGCATATCACACCTTTGGTACTATAACCTAATTCCCACTTCAAATTTAACAAATTTCATCATCTAATTTATTAAATCAATTTTTTATGATTTATATTAATATAGACTAGAGAGTACAATACCATAATATACTAAAACATTTCAAAACATCTTATAACATCCAAAACACATCACTACATGCTCAAATATATGATGCTACATTATACTATAATATATAATATACATATAATTTAGGGTATTCAAATCTCTAATAGTCAAGGGAAAGTCCTTGAAGACATTTTCTTTACTACCTAGATTAGGTCATTCTTTAGATCTACCCCAAATGACATCTTATTCAATCAAGTTAGGTTTGCCTGTCTTATGGTTAGGGTCGAAGTTATGTGGTTTGTTGGGTTCAAAGGCCTAGGGTTAGTTTAGTTTGGGGTTAGTTTAGGGGTTTAGGTCAGTTGGGGTTTAGGTTAGGGTTTAGGGCCTGTGGCTTTTAGGGCTCAGGGCTCTGGCTGTAGGCTTGGGGGCTTCAGGTTTAGGGTTTGTGTGGCTTCAGGGCTTGTGGCTCAGGGCTCTAGTGGCCTGTGGCTCATAGTGGCCTAGGGCTCAGGGCCTTGCCTAGGTAGGGCTCAGGGCTTGTGGCTGGCCTAGGCTCTAAGCCTAGGGCTTAGGTAAAGCAACAATGCAACTGAACCATTTGATTTCATCAACCAAGTAGCACCCAAGTTTTCAAAGACACAAGCGACAACATAGATAAAAAATGACATAGAGCAAATTAAAACCCTAAATAAGTAGAACCATCTCTAATGTAAAGACAGAGTTCCATTACTAGCGATCATTCGTTTCTCAGTTCATCGAACCACATCTCGAGTAGCTGGATCTCGCCATCATATCCCCATCTCTCGCCCACCACCACTTGTAACCTCCTCGCCCTCCCAATTCCATAACCACCATCCAATAGTTCCTCTGATCCCACCATCACTCACGATCACTGCTGCCCCACCACCTCCATCCACAGTTATCCACCTGATGTTCCTCCCCGCCCCATTCTTATTTTAGTTTTATATTTTAGATTTAGGGTTTAGGATTTAGGTTTATGGATGGTTTAGTTAGGTTTGGGTGGGTTTTTGGTTTAGGTTTGGTTTAGGGTGGTGTGGTTTGGTCATGGTAGGTTTGGTGGTTTTGTGGGTTTAGTTTAGTAGGTTTAGGTAGGTTTAGGGTAAGTTTGTTTAGAGTAGGACAAGATTTAGGGTTTAGGTTTTTTTCTTTTAAATTAACTAAACCAGTAGTTTTAGGTTTGCTTTAGTATATTTTTATTTATTTTGAGTTTATTTTATTTTTTTTAAATTTATTTAAGTGTGTTTTTTATTTTGTTTTAGTTTATTTTATTTTATTTTATTTTAGTTTATTTTAGTTTAGGTTTTTTTAAGTGAGTTTTAGGATTAGGTTTTATTTATTTTAGTCAAGTTTAGTTTTTATTTTATTTTTTTTTAGGTTTAGGTCTTGGTTTTATTTTAGGTTTATTTTAGTTTTAGGTTTATTTTTAGTTTATTTTATTTTATTTAGTTTATGTCAGTTTAGTTTTATTTATTTTAGGCAGGTATAAGTTTTATTTATTTTAGCTAGTTTATTTTTTGTTTAGGTTGGATTATTTTTTATTTTATTTTATTTTATTTTGTTTTGTTTTTTTTTTTAGTAGGGTTTATTTATCTTTAATTATTTAGGTTTTATTTTTATGTTTATTTTTTAGGTTTAGATTTTATTTTTTTTATTTTAATCTTGTAAGGTTTATTTTATTTTTAGGTTTATATTATTTTATTTAGGTTTTTATTTATTATTTTATTTTCTTTAGGTTTAGTTTAGGTTTTATTTAGTTTTATTTTATTTTTTTAGGTTTTTTTATTTATTTTATTTTTAGGTTTTATTTAGTTTAGATTTAAGTTTTAGCTTTTAGGTTGTGGGTTTAAGGTTTAGGGTTTTATTTAGGGTTTGTGGGTTTATTTTAGGGTTATTTTGTGTTTAGGGTTTTAGGATTTATTTAGCTAGGTTAGGGTTCAAGTTTTAGTTTATGGTTTTAGTTTTGGTTTTAATAGAGAATAAATTCAAATTCAGATTTCTTCTTTTGATTTCATCAACCATGTAACACCAAGTTTTCTAAGACACTTTATGACATAGATAATGAATGAGCATGCATAAATCAAAATTAGATAACTAGAACCATCTTTACCTAAAGACAGGCCCATAAGTACCGATTAATGGCCATTCTTCAATTTCTCCAATTCTATTAACCACTGCCTCTCAGTAGTGGGATCCAACATCATATTTTCCCTCCGCCACCACCATGGATGTAACCTACATCGCTTCTCCCATTAACCATACCACCACCACCATATCCACCGACCTCCAGATCCCCCACCACCACTGATAGTCCCTGCCTTGCCTCCATATTGATTGAGCCTAGTTGATGATGATTTATCCTTAAGGTTCCCATTCTTAGGTTTAGGTTTAGGTTTCTTCTTTTTTAATTTATTTAGTTTTTAGATTTAGTTTAGGTTTAGGTTTAAGGTTAGATTTAGGGTTTAAGGTTTAGGGTTTGCTTTATTTTTAGGTTTAGGGTTTGTGGTTTTAGGGTTTATGTTTAGGTTTAAGGTTTAGGGTTTTTTAGGTTTGTTTGGGGTTTAGGTTTGGTGGTTTAGTGGTCAGGTTTATATGTTGGTAGTATAAGATTTAGTGGGTTTGTGTATTAGGGAAGATTTAGGTTGATTAGTTTAGAATTAGTTTTTTTTTAAAAAATCAAGCAAACAGGCAAGCTTAGTTAATTAATTTACATCTAGTTATTTTCTTTTTTTTTATTTAGGTTTATTTATTATTTATTTATTTTATATTAAAGTTTAGTATTTATTTAGTATTTATTAGGAGCACAGGATGTATGGTTTAGTTTATTTATTTTAATAAGTTTAGGTTTTAAGGTTTTGGTTAGATTTTATTAATTTATATTTTGGTAGTTTAAGATTTTTATTTAGGTTTTGTTATTTTAGTTTTAAGTTTATTTTTAGTTTATTTTAATTTTTTAGTTTAGGTTTAGGTTTAGTTTATTTTAAGTTTATGTTTAGATTTATTTAATTCTTTAGTTTATTTTAGTTTAGGTTTATGTTTATTTTATATTGTTTATTTTAGGTTTTGTGTTTTATTTATTTTTTATTTATTTTACTAATTTTTTTTTTTATTTAAGTTATTATTTCTTTTTTTTATTTTATTTATTTTTTTATTTATTTTATTTTATTTTACGTTTGTTTTATTTTATTTTAATTTTTTTATTTAGGTTTATTTTTATTTTTAGTAGTTTAACCTTTGTTTTATTTTATTTAGTTTAGTTTATTTTTATTTTATTTTATTTTTTTTAGGTTTATTTTAGTTTAGTTTATTTTATTTTATTTTATTATTTAGGTTTATTTATATTTTACATTAGGTTTTATTTCTTTTATTTTGGCTTTGGTTTAGTATTTTATTGGCCTATTTTTGGGTTTAGGGTTCAGTTTTATTTTAGATTTAGGTTTAGTGGCTCAGATTTAGTTTAGGGCTTTAGGTTTTTTTAGTTTATTTTGTTTAGGTTTAGATTTGGGTCAGCCTAGGTTTGGGTGGTTAAGTTTTTTTTTTTTAATTTATTTAATTTATTTAATTTTTAATTTTTTTAAATTATGCAAACCAAGTAGGTTTCATTTAGTTTATTATTTTATTTTATTTATTTTATTTTATTTTATTCATTTTTTTTTTTATTTAATAGTTTATTTATTTATTTTAGGTTTATTTATTTCAGTTAGGATTTTATTTTAGTTTATTTTAGGTTTAGTTTAAGTTTAGTTTATTTTTAATTTAGTTTTATTTTAATTTTATATTATGTTAAGTTTATTGTTTATTTTAGGTTTTATTTTTAGGTTTTTTTATTTTATTTTAGGTTTAGTTTATTTTATATTTTTTAGTTTATTTAGGTTTTATTTTGGTTTATTTTAATTTTATTTTAGTTTAGTTTAGGTAGTTTTAGGTAGGTTTAGTATTATATTTATTTTGGTTTAGGTTTTAGGTTTATGGTTTATTTTTATTTATTTTGGTTTTATTTTTTAAGTTTTTTAGTAGATTTTTTATTTTTAGTTTTATTTATTTATTTTAGGTATTTTATTTTATTTTAGGTTTAGTTTTATTTTATTTAGTCTTTTATTTTTTACTAGTTTTATTTATTTTATTTTTTTTATATTTATTTTATTTTCTCTTTTAGGTTTAGGTTTAGGTTTAGTTTAGGTTTTATTTTTTATTTTTTTTATTTAGTTTTATTTTATTTATTTTAGGTCTATTTAGTTTAGGTTTAGGTTTTAGTTTTTTGTGGGTTTGGGTTTAGGGTTTAGGGTAGTTTAGGGTTTTAGGGTTGTTTAGGTTTTAGTGGTTTGGGTAGGTTTGTGGTTTAGGTTTAGGGTTTGTGGTTTTTATAGGGTTTGGTTTTTTTAGAGAGAACAAATTTCAACATTTCTTTGATTTCATCAACCAAGTTAACCAAAGTTTTAAAGATTTCATAGTAAGAATGAGTTTCATAGAGCAAATCAAAAGGATTAGTAGAATTTCTCTACTATGAAGACAGTTCCATTATTAGATTAATGGTCATTCTTTTATTTCTAGTTCTTAATACCACCGCCTCAATCTCTATTTATCATATCCCAATCTTTCGTTTATGTAACTTCATCATTTATAACTACTCACTAGTCCTATACCACCTCCATATTTCAAGTGATCCCCACCATTATATTGGTTATTCACCTCCATATCTAGATTTTTTAGTTTATTTATGATGTTTTTTTATTCTAAGATTTAGGTTATTCAAGGTTTAGGGTTTATGTTTATTGTTTAATTTATTTATTGATTTAGGTTTAGGGTTTGGGATTTAGGGTTTAGTTTTGGGGGTTTGTGGTTTAGTTTTATTGTGGTTTAGGTTTAAGTTGGTTGGGTTTTATTTTAGGTTTAGTTTATTTAGAGTTTATTTTTGATTTATTTAGGTTTAAGGCTTAGGGTTTTATATTTATTTAGTATTAATATTTTATTTTTATTTTAGTTTTTATTTTTATTTAGGTTTAAGGTTTTTTAGGATTTTTTTTATTAAAATTGGCAAACCTTATTTTACTTATTATTTTATTTTATTTAGTTTATACTTATTTCCATTTAGGTTTATTTCATATTTTATTTACTCTTTAGTTTGCTATAACACGTAACCGAATTTAGGTTTATTTTTATTTTTATTTAGTTTAGTTTATTTATTTTAGGTTTATCTATTTTAGTTTAGATTTTTATTTTAGATTATTTTTTAAGTTTAGGCTTAGGTTTATGCTTATTTTGTAGTTTAGTTTTTATTTTATTTTATTTTTTAGGTTTAGGTTTTATTTTTTATCCTTAAGTTTAGGTTTAGATTTTAATTTATTTCTTTTTTTGGATTACATTTTAGAATTTTATTTTAGGTTTATTTTTAGGCTTTATTTTTTAGTTTAGGGTTTGGTTTATTTTTAGTTTATTTTATTTTATTTAGTTTAGGGTTTAAGTTTAGTTTATTTTAGGTTTAGGTTTAGGTTTTATTTATTTTATTTTAGTTTATTTCATTTTAAGTTTAGGTTTATTTTATTTTGTTTATTTTAGGTTTAGCGTTTAGGTTTTATTTATTTTTTATTTTTAAAATTTATTTTTAGGTTTATTTTTTTGGTTTAGGTTATTATTTCATTTTTATTTTATTTTATTTTAGGTTTATTTTAATTTTATTTTACATTTAGTTTTTAGTTTATTTAGGTTTTTTATTTTTAAGTTTATTTTATTTTATAGTTTAGTTTAGCATTTTTGTTTATTTTATTTTTGTTTAGTTTTTATTTTTTATTTTATTTTATTTTTACTTTTAGGTTTATGTTTAGGTTTCAGTTTAGGTTTTAGTTTAGGTTTCTTTTATTTTATTGTTTATTTTATTTAGGTTTATGTTTTTATATTAAATTTTATTTTGAGGTTTTATTTAGATTAAGTTTAGGTTTCTCGATTTTTAGGTTTACAAGGTTTAGGGTTTAGGGTTATAGGTTTTGGCATTTTGGGTTTAGGGTTGTAGGTTTAGGGATTTGGGTTTTAGGTTTTAGGGTTTAGGGTTTAGGCTTTAGACTTCTAGGTTTAAGGTTTAGAGTTTAGGATTTTAAGGTTTAAGGTTTTGGGTTTAGGGTTACAGTTTTTTTATTTTTTTTATTTTTTTAATTTTAGTTTTTTTTAATTAAGTAAATTAGGTTTAGGTTTATTTAATTTATTTAGTTTATTTTTTATTTTATTTAACTTATTTTTATTTAATTTTTTTTTTATTATGTTTAGTTTATTTATTTTAGGTTTATTTATTTTAGTTTAGGATTTTTATTTTAGTTTATTTTCTAGGTTTAGGTTTAGGTTTAGGTTTATTTTTTAGTTTAGTTTTATTTTTATTTTATTTTTTAGGTTTAGTTTTTATTTTTTATTTTTATGTTTAGGTTTAGGTTTTTATTTTATTTCTCTAGGTTTTGGTTTTAGGTTTATTTTTAGGTTTTAGTTATTAGTTTAGGTTTAGGTTTATTTTCAGTTCACTTAATTTTATTTAGGTTTTATTTATTTTAGTTTTGTTTATTTTATTTTTATTTTAGATTTTGGTTTGTTTTAGTTTACGATTTAGGTTTTACTTATTCTTTATTTTTTTTGTTTTTTTATGTATAATTTTTAGGTTTTGATTTATATTTATTTATTATTTTATTATATTTTAGGTTTATTTTATTTTATTTTAGGTTTATTTTATTTTTATTTTAGGTTTATTTTATTTTTATTTTAGGTTTAGTTTTTATTTATTTAGGTTTTTTATTTTTTTACTTTAATTTAAGTTTTTATTTATTTTATTTTAGTTTTATTTTTACTTTTTATTTTATTTCTTTTTAGGTTTAAGTTTAGGTTTAGGTTTAGGTTTAGGTTTCAATTTTAATTTAGGTTTACATTTCACTTTATTTTTTTATTTTATTTAGTTCTAGGTTTTTTATTTATTTTATTTTTAAGTTTTTTTGGTTTTAGATTTAGGTTTTTAGCTTTTTAGGGTTTAGGGTTTATGGTTTAGGGTTAGTTAAGGGTTAAGGGATTATGGTTTAGGGTTTTGAGTTTAGAGTTTAGTGTTTAGGGTTTAAGGATTAGGGTTTAGGGTTTAGGCTTTAGGGTTTAGTGTTTAGGGTTTAGGTTTTAGGGTTTAGGGTTTTAGGGTTTAGGGTTTAGGGTTTAGGGATTAGGAGTTTAGTCTGATTTAGGTTTTTGTTTAGGGTTTTGGTTTTGGTTTTAATAGAGAACAAATTTGATTCAACATTTTTTTCTTTTAAATTTCATCAACCAAGTAACACCAAGTTTTCTAAGACACTGGCGACATAGTTATGAGAAAATCAAAATCTTAGATAACTCCTTGTAAGACTAATTCAATAGCGATTAGATCGGATCGGGTTCTTGATTTCTCAGTTCCCATCAAAACCCCATTTTCTTAGAGGGAGCCATATCACGATCTCTCTGCCACCACCATGGGCCTCCATCTCCCTCACTAAACCACCCTGCGACAACAACTTCCATATCCACCGGTACCTCAGTCCCATGTGATAACCTCCTCACCTTGCATTCATGCGGATCTATCTGGGATGATGTTCTGATCAAGGTTCAACCCATTCTTAGGGTTTAGGTTTAGGTTTAGGTTTATTAGGCTTTAGGGTCTAGGTTTATTTTATAATTTATTTATTACTTTAGGTTTAGGTTTGGGGTTTAGGGTTTAAATTTATGGTTAGGGTTTAGGGTTTATGGTTTAGGGTGTAGGGTTTAGGGTTTATGGTTTAGGGTTTTATGGTTTATGCTTTTAGGGTTTAGGATTTAGGATTAAGTTATAGGGTTTAGGATTTAGGGTTTAGTGCTTAGGGTTTTTTAGGGTTTGAGATTTAAGGTTTAGGGTTTAGGATTTAGGTATATGGTTCAGATTTTAGTTTAAGGTTGAAGGTTTTTGGGTTTTTTTTATTTTTAACAAAGAATAAATTCATATTCAACATTTATGCCTTTTTATTTCATCAACCAAGTAACACCAAATTTTCTAAGACACAAGGAACAACATTGATCAAAAATGAGCACGCATAGAGCAAATCAAAAACTATAGATAACTAGAATCATCTCTACTATAAAGACGTAGTTCCATAAGCAACAGATCAGATCACCGTTCTTTAGTTTCTCTAGTTCCCATCAAAACCACCCCAGCCTCTTGAGTAGCAGGATCCACCATCATATCTCCGATCTCCCTCCTTCACCACGGTATAACTTTTGTCACTCTTCCTATCTCCCCCACTACTCGACCACCACCTCCATATCCACCCCTCCAAATCCCACCACCACTATAACCATCCCTTCACCAGATCTAGGCGAGCCTGTTGATGGTGATGTTCTTGCCATCAGGTTCTTCCCATTCAGGGTTTAGGTTTAGGTTTATTAGGTTTTTTGGGTTTAGGTTTATTTTTCTTAATTTATTTACATTAGGTTTATGTTAGGTTTGAGGTTTTTTTTTAAGGTTTAGGGTTAGGGTTTAGGGTTTAGGGTTTAGGGTTTAGGGTGTAGAGTTTAGGGTTTAGGGTTTAGGGTTTTAGGGTTTTAAGGTTTATGCTTTTAGGGCTTAGGGTTTTAGATTAGGGTTTAAGGTTTAGGGCTTTTTAGGGTTTAGGTTTTAGGGTTGTTGGTTTAGGGTTTAGGGTTTAGTGTTAGTTTTAGGGTTTACGGTTCACGATTTTGGATTTAGGGTTTAGGGTTTATTTTTTAAATTAAGTTAACTGGTAGGTTTAGGTTTATTTAGTTAATTTTTTATTTATTTTAGTTTATTTTATTTTTTCTTTTTAGTTAGGTTTATTTTTTATTTTTATTTAGTTTAGTTCATTTATTTTAGGTTTATTTATTTAAATTTAGGTTCTTTATTTTAGTTTATTTTTTAGGTTTAGGTTTTGGTTTAGGTTATTTTTTAGTTGAGTTGTATTTTTATTTTATTCTTTAGCCTTAGGTTTTATTTTTTATTTTTAGGTTTATGTTTAGGTATTTATTTTATTTTTTAGGTTTAGGTTTTAGGTTTTTATTTTAGCTTTAGGTTTATTTTATATAGTTTAGGTTTAGGTTTAGGTTTAGGTTTAGTTTATTTTAAGTTTAGGTTTAGGATTTATTTATTTTAGTTTAGTTTATTTTAGTTTAGGTTTAGGTTTATTTTATTTTCTTTATTTTATTTTTATTTTAGGTATAATTTTTTTTTTAGTTTAGGGTTGGATTTTATTTTTTATTTATTTTAGGTTCTATTTTTAGATTTTTTAAATATTATTTTATTTTATTTTGGGTTTAATTTTTTTTATTTTACGTTTAGTTTTAATTTTATTGAGGTTTCTTATTCTTAGGTTTATTATATAATTTAGTTTAATTTAGGTTTTCTTTATTTTAGTTTAGTTTTTTTCTATTTTTTATTTTTTATGTTTAGGTTTTATTTTATTTTCCATTTTTATTTAGGTTTAAGGTTTTTTTATTTATTTTATTTTAGGTTTTATTTAGTTTTGGTTTAGGTTTTAAGGTTTTAGGATTTAGGGTAAGCCTTTAGGGTTTAAGGTTTTAGGGTTTAGGGTTTTAGTGTTTATGGTTTAAGGTTAGGGTTTAGCTTATTATTATTGGGCTTTAGTCTTTAGGGTTTTTTGGGTTTAGCTTTAGGGTTTAGGTTAGAGGGTTAGGGTTAGGTTTAGGGCTTAGGGTTTAGGTTTAGCTTTAGGTTTAGGCTAGGGTTTTATAGTTAGGGAGGTTTAGGGTTTTGTTTAGGTTTAGGGTTTTAGGGTTGTAGGTTTAGGGTTAGTTTTAGGTTTTAGGGTTTAGTGTTTTGGAATTTTTTTTTTTAAAAAAAAAGTAAAGTGATAGTTTAGGTTTATTTATTATCTTTTATTTATTTTAGGTTTATTTATTTAATTTTTGTTCTTATTTTAGTTTATTTTTTAGGTTTAGGTTTAGGTTTATGTTTATTTTTAAGTTTAGTTTTACTTTTATTTTATTTTTTAGGTTTAGGTTTTAATTTTTATTTTTAGGTTTAAGTTTACATTTTTATTTTATTTTTTTAGGTTTAAGTTTTTTGTTTTTCTTTTAGGTTTATTTTTAGGTTTCATTTCGTAGTTTAGGTGTAGGTTTAGTTTTAGTTTATTTTATTATATTTGGTTTAGGGTTTAGGTTTAGTTTATTTAGTTATATTTATTTTCATTTAGTTCAATTTAGTTTATGTTTATTTTATTTTATTTATTTTAGGTTTAGGATTTTTATTTAGTTTAAGGTTTAGGTTTTATTTTTTTAATTTATTTTTAGGTTTATTGTAGTTTTTATTTAATTTTATTTTAGGTTAATTAATTTTTTATTTTATGATTTGTTTTTATTTTATTTTGGTTTTTAAATTTTATGTTTATTTTAATTTTGGTTTAGTTTAGGTTTCTATTTATTTTATTTTAATTTAGTATTTAGTTTTTATTTTATATTATTTTTAGTGTAGGTTTTTATTTTATTTTAATTTTGTTCACATTTTTTCATTTATTATATTTTTAGGTTTTATTTAGTTTAGGTTTAAGTTTTTAGGTTTTTAGGGTTTAGGGCTTAGGGTTTAGGATTTAGAGTTCAGGGTTTTAGGTTTAGGGTTTAGGGTTGTTCATTTCAGGTATTCGGGTTTAGGGTTTAGGATTTTAGGATTTTGGGTTTATGGTTTAGCGTTTAGGATTTCGGGTTATTGGTTTAGGGTTTAGGGTTTAGGGTTTAGGTTTTTTATTTGCTTTTTTTTCATTTTTTAAATTTAACAAACTGGTAGGTTTATGTTTATTTAGTTTATTTTTTATTTATTTTAATTTATTTTATTTTTTATTTTTATTTATATTTAGTTTAGTTTATTTATTTATATTTTAGTTTTGATTTATTTTTTAGCTTAGTTTTATTTTTTTATATTTTTGTAGTTTAGGTTTTATATTTTATTTTTAGGTTTCGGTTTAGATTTTTATTTTATTTTTTTATGTTGAGATTTTAAGTTTTTATTTTAGGTTTATTTTTAGGAATTATTTTTTAGTTTAGGTTTAGGTTTATTTTTGGTTTGTTTTATTTTATTTAGTTTTGGTAGGTTTCAGATTTAGTTTATTTTAGGTTTAGATTTAGGTTTTATTTATTGTAGAATAGTTTATCTTAGTTTAGGTTTAGGTTTAGGTTTTTTTAGTTTATGGTTTAGGTTTTAATTTTATTTTAGGTTTATTTTATTAGTTAGGTTTTATTTAGTTTTCTTTTATTTTATTTTAGGTTTATTTTATTTTTATTTTAGGTTTAGTTTTATTTTATTTAGGTTTTTTATTTTTTATTTAGTTTAGGTTTTATTTATTTTATATAAATTTAGTTTTTTTTTTTTTTTAGGTTTAGGTTTAGGTTTAAGTTTTAGTGTATGTTTTTATTTTATTTTATTTTATTTTTCATTTTATTTTTGTTTAGGTTTATTTATTTATTTTATATTTAGGTTTTATTTAGTTTAGCTTTAGGTTTTTAGCTTTTTTAGGGCTTATGGTTTAGGGTTTGGGTTTTAGATTTTTAATTTAGGTTTATTTTAAATTTTATTTTTTAGTTTAGGTTTAGGTCTATTTTTTATTTATTTTATTTTATTTAGTTTAGGGTTTAGATTTAGTTTACTTTAGGTTTAGGTTTAGGTTTAATTTATGTTAGTTTAGTTTATTTTAGTTTAGGTTTAGGTTTATTTTATTTTGTTTATTTTATTTTATTTATGAACTATAATTATTTTTAGTTTAGGGTTTGGGTTTTATTTTATATTTATTTCTATTCTTTACTTTTAGGTTTTTTTTAGGTTTAGGTTTTTATTTAGTTATTACTTTATTTTAGGTTTATATTACTTATATTTTACATTTAGTTTTTATTTTATTTTTTGTTAGGTTTATTTTATTTTTTTTAGTTTAGGTTTTATTTATTATTTTTTAGTTTATTTTTATTTATTTTATTTTTTTAGGTTTAGGATTAGGTTTTAGTTTATTTTACTTTATTTATTTTGTTTAGGTTTAGGTTTTTATTTATTTTTTTTAGGTTTTATTTAGTTTAGGTTTAGGTTTTAATTTTAGGGTTTAGGTTTAGGTTTAGTTTAGTTTTAGGTTTAGGGTTTAGGTTTAGGTTAGTTTAGTTTAGGGTTAGTTTAGGGTTTAAGGTTTATATTTACTTTAGGGTTTAGGGTTTTAGGGTTTAAGGTTTAGGGTTTAGGGTTTAGGGTTTAGGGTTTAGGGTTTTGATTTAGGTTTAGGGTTTAGGGTTTAGGGTTTAGGGTTTAGGGTTTAGGGTTTAGGGTTTAGGGTTTAAGTTTAGTTTAGGGTTTAGGGTTTGTTTTATGATTTAGTGTTGAGGGTTTAGGGTTTTTGATTTAAGTTTTAGTGTTTAGGGTTTAGGGTTTTAGGTTTTTTTAAAAAAAATTAAAAAAGCCAGTAGGTTTTGGTTTATTTAAGTTTATTTTATATTTTGATTTAGTTTAGTTTATTTATTTTAGATTTATTTATTTTAGTTTAGGTTTTTTATTTTAGTTTATTTTTTAGGTTTAGGTTTATGTTTAGTTTTTTTTATATTTTTATGTTTTAGGTTTTATTTTATTTTTTTTAGGTTTAGGTTTTAAGTTTTTTTTTAGGTTTAGGTTTTTATTTATTTTTAGGTATATGTTTATATACATCTAATTTGAATACTTTACTTTATCTGGAGGCCCAATCTTAGATCACTCGAGTGTCACCTCAATGAAATCCGAGAGGGGTTGGTATGCTATCACATGAGACTCGTCCTCAGAGTTGGATTCCAAGTCTATGTGAATAGTAGGGGTACTCTATGAACTAGAACATACCCTTGGTGATGGCCAACAGGCGGTCTCTACTTAGATGCTAAATAAAGTTCAAATGTGTTTGATTTTTATTTTGATTTTTGAAAATGAGGCCTTTACTTATCAAATTTATGTATGCTAATTAAAGTTCAAATGTGTTTGATTTTTTTTTTTGATTTTTGTAAATGGGATCTTTATTTAACAAATTTGGGTATGCTAAAAATATCCAAATGTGTTTGATTGTTGTGTTTTAATTTTGAAAATGGGATCTTAACTGATCAAATTTATGAATGCTAAATAAAAATCCAAATGTGTTTGATTTTTATGTTTATATTTTGACAAAGGGATCTTTACTTTATAAATTTGGGTATGCTAAATAAATTCCAAATGTGTTTGGTTTTTTATGTTTTGATTTTGACAATGAGATCTTTACTTAGAAAATTTATGTATGCTAAATAAAAATCCAAATTTGTTCCAATTTAGGGTCTAGGGTTTATGGTTTAATTTTAGGTTATGTTCTAGTTTTATTTATTTTTTTTAGGTTCAGGTTTTTATTTTATTTTTTTTAGGTTTAGGGTTTAGGGTTTAGGGTTAAGGGTTTAGGTTTTAGTATTTTTGGGGTTTAGGGTTTACGGTTTAGGTTTTAGGTCTATAGTTCAGGTTTTAGTTTAGAGTTTAGGATTTTTGATTTTTTTTTAATAGAGAACATATTCACGTTCAACATTTCTTTTTTTTGATTTCATCAACCAAGTAGCACACCAAATTTTCTAAGACCTAAGCGATGGCATAAATAAAAAAATGAGCATGCATAGAGCAAATAAAAAATGTTAGATAACTAGAACCATCTCTACTGTAAAGACATAGTTCAATAAGCAACAGATCGGATCACCCATTCTTCAGTTTCTCTAGTTCCCATCAGAACCACCCAGGCCTCTCAAGTACCATGATCCATCATCAAATCCTCGATCTCTCCCTCCGCCACCACCATGTCTCTAACCTCCGTTGCTCCTCCCACCTCAACAACCACCACTGCTCTGACCACCACCTCCATATCAACTAGCACAACAGATCCACCACAATGATAACCACCTCCACCTTCACCTCCACGCCTATATCTTGATTGAGCAGGTTGTGAAGTTATTATCATCAAGGTTCTTCCCATTCTTAGGGTTTAGGTTTATCTTTAGGTTTTATAGGTTTTAATTTATATTTTATTTAGTTATTAGGTTTAGGTTTAGGTTTAGGGTTTGGGGTTTAGGGTTAGGGTTTAGGGTTTAGGTTTAGGTGTTAGGGGTTTAGGGTTTAGGTTTAGGATAGGGTTTAAGTTTAAGGCTTGTTTTGGTTTAGGGTTATTTAAAGTTTAAGATTTAAAGTTTAGGGTTGTAGGTTTTAGGTTTAGGTTTAGGTTTTTTTTAATTTTTTTTATTTTTTTTTTTTTTAAGTAAGTAGGAGGTTTAGGTTTACTTAGTTTATTTTGTTTATTTTTTATTTATTTTAATTTATTTTATTTTTTATTTTAATTTAGTTTAGTTTAGTTTAGGTTTTTTATTTTAGTTTAATTTTTTGGTTTAGGTTTCGATTTAGGTTTATTTTTTGGTTATGTTTTATTTTTATTTTATTTTAATAGGTTTAAGTTTTATTTTTTATTTTTAGGTTTATGTTTAGGTTTTTATTTTATAATTTTAGGTAAAGGTTTCAGGTTTTTATTTTAGGATAATTTTTAAGTTTTATTTTTTAGCTTAGGTTTAGGTTTAGTTTAGTTTATTTTATTTAGGGTTTTGCTTTAGATTTAGGTTTACTTTATTTTAGGTTTAGGTTTAGGTTTTATTTATTTTAGTTTATTTAAAGTTATGTTTGAGGTTTATTTTATTTTTTTTTATTTTTAGGTTTTTTTTATTTTTAGTTTAGGGTTTAGGTTTTATTTTGATTTATTTTTAGGTTTAATTTTTATGTTTAATTTTTAGGTCTAGATTTTTATTTAGTTTTTATCTCATTTTATTTTAGGTTTATTTTATTTTTATTTTAGGTTTAGTTTTATTTTATTTAGGTTTTTTTAGTTTAGCTTAGGTTTTTATTTATTTTATTTTACTTTAGTATTTAATTTTTATTTTATTTTTATTTTAGGTTTTATGGTTTAGTGTTTAGAGTTTTAGGGTTTAGGGTTACGTGTTTAGGGTTTATGGATTATAGGGTTTAGGGCCTGGGGCTTACAATTTTGGTTTTACATATAGGGTTCAGGTTTTAGTTTAAGTTTTTGGCTTTTTGATTTTTTTCTCTTAATAGAGAACAAATTAAGATTCAATATTTCTTCTTTTCATTTTCATCAACCAAGTAACACACTAAGTTTTTACGACACAAGTGACGACATAGATAAAAAATGAGCACACATAGAGCAAATCAAAAACCCTAGATAACTAGAACCATCTCCACTGTAAAGGCACTATTCCATTAGCGATGGTCAGATCGACCATTCTTTGGTTTCTAGTTCTATCGACCACCTGAACTCTCAAGTAGCGGGATCCACCATCAAATCTCCGATCTCTCCCTCCGCAACTATCATAGCTGTAACCTCCATCGCTCCTCCCTCCTCCATAACAAGCATTTCTATGACCACCACCTCCATATCCACCATTACTTCCATATCCCCCACCACCACTATGATAACCATCGCCTCCGCCTTTGCCTCCACCACTAGATCTAGACTGAGCCTAGTTGACGGTGATGTTCCTGTCATCAAGGATCTACAAATTCATACGGATGAGGTTTATTAGGTTTATAGTTTAGGTTTACTTTTTAATTTATTTTGTTACTTTAGGTTTAGGTTTAGGGTTATGGGTTTAGGGTTTAGTGTTTAGAGTTTAGGGTTTAAGGTTTAGGGTTTTTTAGGGTTTAGGGTTTGGGGTTTTTGGTTTAGGGTTGTTTGTTTAGGGTTTAAAGGTTATGAGTTATGGTTTAGGATTTTATTTTTTAAAATAAAGTAAACCAACAGGTTTAGGCTTATTTAGTTTATTTACTTTATTTTTTAATTTATTTTAATTTATTTTATTTTTATTTTTATTTATTTTATTTTTATTTTTATTTAGTTTAGTTTATTTATTTTAGTTTTATTTATTTTAGTTTACTTTTTAGGTTTAAGTTTAGGTTTAGGTTTATTTTTTAGTTGAGTTTTATTTTTGTTTTATTTTTTAGGTTTAGGTTTTACTTTTTATTTTTAGGTTTAGGTTTAGGTTTTTATTTTATTTATATAGGTTTAGGTTTTAGGTTTTTATTTTAATATTTTTTTAGGTTTAATTTTTTAGTTTAGGTTTAAGCTTAGGTTTAGTTTATTTTAGGTTTTGGTTTACATTTTATTTATTTTAGTTTAGTTTATTTTGGCTTAGGTTTAGGTTTATTTTATTTTGTTTATTATATTTTTATTTCAGGTATAGGTTTTTTTTTAGGTTAGGGTTTAGGTTTTATTTATAGGTTTATTTTTTTGTTTAGGTTTTTATTTTGTTTTTATTTTATTTTAGGTTTATTTTATTTTTATTTTACGTTTAGTTTTTATTTTATTAAGTTTTTTTATTCTTAGGTTTATTTTTTTTAGTTTAGTTTAGGTTTTCTTTATTCAATTTTAGTTTATTTTATTTTTAGGTTTAGGTTTAGGTTTTAGTTTAGGTTTTTATTTAATTTAATTTTTTATTTTATTTAGGTTTAGGTTTCTTTCATTATTTTATTTTTATGTATTATTTAGTTTACATTTATGTGTTTAGGTTTTTAAGGTTTAGTGTTTATGGTTTTGGGTTTAGGGTTTTAGGGTTTAGGGTTTAGGGTTAAGGTTTTTGTGTTAGGGTTTGGGTTTAGTGTTTAGGCTTTAGGGTTTTGAAGGATTTGGGTTTAGGGTTTAGGGTTTAGGGTTAGGGTTTAGTTGGTTTAGGTTTAGGCTTTAAACTTTAAACTTTAGGATTAGTTAGTTTAGGGTTTATGGTTTAGTGTTTATAGTTTATTTAGGGTTTTTAGTGTTTAGGTTTAGGGTTTAGGGTTTTTAGGTTTGGGTTTATTTAGTTTAGGTTTTTAATAAAATTATTAGGAGATGGGTTTAGGTTTATTTTTATTTAGTTAGTTTTTTTTATTATAGTTTATTTAATTTTTATTTTATTTAGGTTTATTTTTTTTATTTTTTATTTAGTTTGGTTTGCTTATTTTAGGTTTATTTATTTTAGTATAGGTTTTATTTTAATTTATTTTTTAGGTTTAGGTTTAGGTTTAAGTTAAATTTTTTGTGTAGTATTATTTTTATTTTATTTTTTAGGTTTAGGTTTTATTTTTTATTTCTAGGTTTAGGTTTAGGTTTTTATTTTATTTTTTTAGGTTTAGGTTTTCAGTTTTTATTTTAGGTTTATTTTTAGGTTTTATTTTTTAGTTTGGTTTAGGTTTATTTTTGGTTTATTTAATTTTATTTGGGATTTAGGTTTAGGTTTAGGTTTAGTTTATTTTAGGTTTAGGTTTAGGTTCTATTTATTTTAGTTTACTTTATTTTAGTTTAGGTTTAGGTTTACTTTATTTTTATTTTAGGTTTAGTTTTTTTTAGTTTAAGATTTATGTTTTATTTTTTATTTATTTTTAGGTTTCTTTTTTTAGGTTTGGGTTTTTATTTAGTTTTTATTTTATTTTATTTTATTTTAGGATTATTTTAATCTTATTTTAAGTTTAGTTTTTTTTAAGTTTAGTTTATGTTTTTATTTATTTTATTTTAGTTTAGCTTTTATTTTTTATTTTATTTTCTTTTTTAGGTTTAGGTTTAGATTTAGGTTTAGATTTAGGTTTTAGTTTAGGTTTTTATATGATTTTGGGTTTTTGGGTTTAGGGTTTAGGGTTTATGGTTCGAGGTATAAGGTTTAGCATTTAGGGCATAGGGTTTAGGTTTAGGCTTTAAGGTTTAGGCTTTTTTAGGGTTTAGTTTTAGGGTTTAGGGTTTAGGGTTTAGGTTTATTTAGGGTTGGGTTTTAGTTTGGGGTTTAGGGTTTTGTGTTTTTTTAATAAAGAACAAATTAAGATTCAACATTTCTTCTTTTTGATTTCATTAACTAAGTAACACACTAAGTTTTCTAAGATACATGTGATGACATAGATCAAAAATGATCACGCGAGAAAATCAAAACCTAGATAACTAGAACCATCTCTTGTAAAGACACAATTCCATAGCGGCAGATCGGTTGACCATTCTTGATTTCTCCATTCCAATCACCACCCCACTCTCGGTAGAGATCCACCATCATCTCCCAATCTCTCCCTCCACCACACAACAGTAACCTCCATCGCTTCTCCCCTCCATAACCACCACCACCATATCCACCACCTCCGATCCCCCACTCATAACCCACCTGGCTTAATGAGCCTCATATTCAATCGATCAATTTTGATGATAACAAATGAATGCTTGGATGTTGTAATGTATGTTTTATGTGTTTGATATATTAATTGCTAATTACATATCCAATACATCTCACAATATGTTTGAGAAATTGAAAATAGAAGAATGAAAGATAGATCAAAATAGATAATGTGAAGCTCAATATACAATATTTTAGGTTATATGCATTTATAACTATCTTAGAAATTCATATGAGTTCATTGGCATGAATTAATTTGCTCACAACTTAACATATTATTTTTATTTATTTTAAATAATGATAATGAGGTTAATTTATACAAATCTCTTTGTAATTAACATTCAATTATATGTTTCATATATAGCATTTGAATTATCAAAATAATAAATGATAATAAATTATGAATTAGTTTATATATTTAATATAATTAAAATTTTAATTTAATTCTAAGGTTATATGATAACTAACATATGTATGATTATATATAAATTATATCATAATATTTAAATGTCATATTTCAAAATTAACAAAAATATGTGGAATTTTGTATTTTAGCCAAAGTCATTTTATAATCAAGGAATTTATATCGATTTCATCTCCAATGGATTCCTTGGACTTTGTCCTTTAATTTGATAGGTTACATAACATTTGATTAAAATTGAATTTAGTATGACTTTTCAAACATTAGCTGATTTTAATAATGAATGCATGCTACATTCTTTGAATATAGAGTCATATTTGATTATTTTTGACTTGCCCATGTGAATACTTTTGGCTATTTAAATTTAATATTTATTTAATATAAATTATATTTTTATTGAATATTAAATTATTATATGATAAAATGATGTTAAAATAATATATTTTTGAAATAATTCAAAATGACCTTCTTACTTATAAATAGCCCTCATTCTCTTCATGAAACCATTCCTCATTCAAATTCAAAACCCTCCAACAAATCTAAGAGAAAATTTCCTAGATTTTCCTTCCAAGTGTTCTCCAAATATTGCAAGATCAAATCTTTGGTTTGGAAGCTTCAACATCTTCAACTAAGCAAGCTTTCTCAAATTACTTGAGTTTGTTTTCTTGATCTTAATCCCTTTTAGTTGTTCATACTATTTTCACCATCAATTTATTCTTTCCAATTTATACTTTTTTTTGGATTAGTCTTTGGACATCAAAGTCAAAGTTTTCACATCAAAGTTTTTTCAATCATTTTTTTTGTGAAAACTCTTGTGATAGTTTGTAGGATTTATTTCAACTTGTTGAAATTTTCTTATAAATTTCTTTTGGTTTCTTGAAATATTTCTTCATTAGTCTTATTTGAAAGATCATTTATTCTTAGATCTATTTTAGAAGTATATTTTAACCATTTTAAATTAATTTGTTGTGCTAAAATTATTTTCATATTGCTAGATCTCTCTTTTAATTAAAGCTTACTAGCCTACTTAGATATCATATACTAATTTTATTTAAGTATTTTGTGATCATTTGCATTAATTGAAAGCATCTTTTCATTTAAAATAAAATAAATTATTTTTTTCTGAAATTTATTTTATTGTGCAAAAGAATATTGTGAATTTATTTTGAAATCATTTTTATATTAGTCTACAAATTGTAATAACATAAAAATCTTAGTAAGATCACTTTAAGATATTTATTTTATTATTATGATCAATATTAAGTGAGCATTTTATCTTGCCAAAATTTTAAGTTGTAAAGTGATCATTTATAAGTTGTGAGATCACATTTTGAATTGGATAGCTTGGTATATTTATGAGAGATATTTTATCAAAATTTATTATTTTGTATTTTTCTTTTCGTGTTGTAAAATTTATATTGGGGTTGTACTCTTTGTAGGAAAGTACATATTATTGTAGGGGTTGTACATGCCCCGTTATAGGAAATGAGAGTTCTATTTGTAAGCTATTTTGCATTTAGTGGATTCCTAGCCATGGGTGGCTAGGCGTGGACGTAGGCCAGTTTTGGTGTTTGGTCGAACCACATAAAAATTATGTGCCTATTGTCTCTCTTTACTTTATTGTACTTTTATTTCTGCTACATTAAGAATTGTATCTTGTCATTATAAAATCAAAAATAAATTTTCTACTAAAACTTAGAATTTAAGATTTAACTTTTAAAATTTTTAATATCTTGGTATTAAAGCCTAGGCTTTTTTATTGGCTTAACATCCAAGAGTAGATCTTTTTACTATGGCACAAAGTTTCCCAAAGGGTTCACTACTAGAGGGACAATCCACTCATAGACCTCCATTTTAGATAGTGTACCATTTGATTATTGGAAAAATAGAATTAGTACATTTTTAAGAGGTCAAGATGCATGCATGTGGTATATGTTGACACATCAATATCATACACCCATAGTAGAAGTAAATGACATTAAAGTAGAAAAACCTTTTGAGGAATGGACTATAGTTGAAAGAGAACTTATTGAATTAAATTCTAGGGCTAGTAATACTTTACATTGTGCTTTATTACCTAATAATTACATAAAAATTTCTATGTTAGGTACAACAAAAGAAATATGGGATAAACTCATTATAACTTCTGAAGGAACTAGTGAAGTTAGATATGCTCACATAAACAGACTTGTTCATACATATGGTTATTTCATGTCTCCTTCTAAATCTATTTCTAATATGTATACTAGATTCATTAAAATAATTAACATAATGCATTTTTTTGGAAAAACATATATAGGAATCAAGACTTAGTCTATAAGATTCTTAGATGTCTTCCAAAAGAATGGGAAGCTAAAGTACGACTATTAGTGTATCTACTTATCCACTTGATCAGCTTTTGGGTTCTTTGATAGCACATGACTGTTATTACTCAAAGGGATAAGATGGATAACTTCGACAAAAAGGGAGAAGGAGAAAGAAAATACCATTGCATTACAAGTTGATGATAGTGATGAGCATAACACCTCAAGCTTGGATGGTGATGATGAGGTGGTCAAGCTATCAAAAAAGGCTTGGGAACTTGCTAAGGAAGAAGAATCAAAGGTATAAAAATCTAAAACTATAAATTTCAAACTAAGAAATTTCTAGTGAATGGATCATTTGCTACCATTGTAAAGCTTAGAGACATAAGAGGTGATTGTCCGAACTTTTGAATCAAGAAAGAGATTGATGTGGAAAATATTAAGGAGAAAAGAACCATAAGAAGAAGGCTATGGGGTGGCCAGGCTGAGGTCAACATATGTCTTATGGCAAATGGAGAATCGACTTAGATTCTCAAGAGGTATGTAATGATATATCTTATGATGAATTAGATGATGCTTTTAATGATTTAGTTATTGAATTTAAAAAATTAAAATATGAAACTTAGAAAATGAACATAAAATTTAGATATGCATTTTTGATTTAAAAAATGTATGAATTTAAAATGTAAAATTCTTTATTAAATTGTTCCTTGGTTGAAAATATATGTTGTGATTAGAATTATGTTTGAAATCACAAGTTCATTATAATGCTTCATCAAGTAAAACATTTAATAAAATTATTTGCATCATACACATCCCACTCATATATCTTATAATTATTGTTTAAGCCATATGCAAACAATAATGTTTAGTGCAACTATTGTGATAGAAAAAGGGCATATTTCATTTGATTGCTATGCACATAAATTACAAAACACTAAGCAATCATCTTATGTATGGGTACCAAAGGTACAAGCACTACACAAACCACACATGCTAGATATCTTGCTTGAATTTAGAATGTTAACATGACATGTTTGGGTTCTAAAGTTAATATGTGATTTTCTTTTGTAGGAATGCCTTCAAAGCAAAATCAAAGAAGGCATGTGGTACTTGGGCGGTGGATGTTCAAGACATATGATGATGAGATAAAGATAAATTCACAACTTTAGAATCAAGTGATGGAGGATTTGTTACATATGGAGATAATGCAAAGGGAAAGATCATTGGCATTTGGTTCTATTTGTAAGAATTCTATCACATTAGATAAAGTTTTTCTAGTAGAAGGATTAAAACATAATTTAATTTTTATTAGTCAATTATGTGATAAAGGTTTAATTGTAGTATTCCATGCATTATATTGTATTATAAAAAATAATGAAAATGTTTTGTTAGTAGGACAAAGACATAAAAATATTTATGTCATTGATTTAGATAGCTTTCATGATGTGAATTTGAATTTACTTTGTTTTAAAAGCACTCATGATGATATATGGTTATGGCATAGGGACTATGTCATATTAACATGCATACACTCAATAAAATTGTTAAACTTAATTTAGTAGTTGGATTGCCTAAATTAAATTTTCATTCAAACTATGTTTGTGATGCATGTATTAATGGTATGCATTCTAGAAGCTCATTTAAAAGTAAAAATATTGTTTCTACTTCTAGACCTCTAGAATTATTCATGGATTTATTTGGTCCAATTAGCACCACTAGTTTAGGTGGAAAAATTATGGTTTTGTGATTGTTGATGATTTCTCTAGATATACTTGGGTTTTGTTTGTAACTTAAAGGATGATGTTTTGGTGAGTTTAGAAAGTTTTCTAAATATATTCAAGAGAACAAAGGATTAATAGGGTTCAAAGCGATCATGGTGTCAAATTTCAAAATAAATTATTTGAGGATTATTGTGATGAACATGGGATTAGACATAATTTTTTCTGCACCTAGAACTCCCCAACAAAATGGGTAGTAGAGAAAAAAAGAATATTAATTGAATTAAGTAGATCTATGCTTGATGAGTATAAATTGCCAAAATATTTTTAAGCGATAAATACATGTTATGTGATGAATAGGATCTATTTTAGACCAATTTTGAAGAAGACACCCTATGAATTGTTTTTTGGAAAGAAGCCTAAGATTGAACACTTTCATGTATTTGGATGTAAATGTTTTATTTTGAATAATGAAAAAAAAGCATTTAGGTAAGTTTGATTGCAAATAAAATGATGATATTTTCTTAGGATACTCTCTTTCTAGTAGAGCTTATAGAATTTTCAATAAAAGAAAAGTGATTGTAGAAGAATCAATACATGTTATTTTTTGATGAAAATTTAATTGATCCCACTAGAAATGAAGTGATTGATGAAGAGATTGATAATTTTAAGAAAATATCTTTAGATAATGTGGATGATTCATTGCCTAAAGAATGGAAATATAATAAAATCATCCAAAGGAACTAATTATAGGAGATCCTTCAAAAGGAGTTATGACGAAGACATAGTAGAGAGGTTGTAGATCATTCAACATTTTTATCTCGAGGTTGAACCTAAAATTTAGAAGAAGCATTATAATAATTTTTGGATTATTTCTATGGAAGAGGAGTTGAATCAATTTGTAAGAAATGATGTTTAGAATTAGTCCCAAGACCCCAAGATCAAAATGTCATTGGAACAAAATGGTCTTTAGGAATAAGCTAGATGATTAAGGTTGTATTGTTAGAAATAAAGCTAAGGAATAAAGCTAGGTTAGTTACAAGGGTACACACAAGTTGAAGGTATAGAT
This sequence comes from Cymbidium sinense, assembly GCA_021442155.1. Lineage (NCBI taxonomy): Eukaryota > Viridiplantae > Streptophyta > Magnoliopsida > Asparagales > Orchidaceae > Cymbidium > Cymbidium sinense. The sequence continues at coordinate 3,717 of JAKCPB010000319.1, read as the reverse complement.
TTTGAAGAATCACAAGACTAGAAGCTAAATTACTTTACTTGTTACTTTCTTTTTTAGGGATTTTAAACTTTTTCAAATGGATGTCAAGAGTGCATTTTGAATGGATTTATTGACCAAGATGTATTTGTAGAGAAACCACTAGATTTTAGAGCCTTGATTGTCCAAATCATGTGCATAAATTAAAGAAATCCTTATATGATTTAAAATAGGCTCCTTGCTTGGTATGATAGGTTAAGTAACTTTTATATAGATCATGGATTTAGAAAGGGGTAGAGTAGATACCACCTTATTCCTTAAGAGCATAGATGATGATTTGATTGTGGTACATGTGTATGTGATATATTATTTGGAAATATATATGAATCTTTGTGCCATAAGTTCTCATCTTTGATGTCTAAAGAGTTTGAAATGAGTATGATGAGAGAACTTAATTTTTTTTCTTAGGTCTTCAAGTGAAGCAATAAGAAAATGGCACATTCATCTCAAACCAAGTACACAAACTGAATTGCTTGAGAGGTTTGACATGAAAAGATTTAAATCTAGTAAAACTCTTATGAGCCCATCTGGATTTATTTAGATGAATTAGGAAAATCTATTGATAAAAAACTTTATAGAAGTATGATAGGTTCACTTTTATACCTTCTTTGCTAGTAGTATATTATGTTGTTTGTTTGTGTGCTCATTTTTAGGAACACGAAAGAATCTCATTTTAACCGTCAAGTATCTTTCGTATTTGATAGGTTAGGTTTATGATATCCTAAAAATTCTTTATCATGTGATTTGGTTGCTTATTATGATGCTAATTTTCTTTGGATGTAAAGTAGATAGAAAAAAGCACATCGCACATGCATTCAATTTTAGGATCATCCACTTGGTCATCCAAAATAAAATTATAGCTTTATCCACTTGAGGTACATACTTGTCGGTAGTTATGTTGCTAAGGTCCTTTGGTTTAAACAATTAAAGATTTTGGTATTAAGCAAGATCACATTCTAGTTAGTGATGACAATACTAGTGTTAGTTAGTTTGAAAATCTATCCATCACTCATGAACCAAGCATATAGAAATTATATATCATTTTATTAGGGATCATGTTTTGAAAGGTGATGTTAATATTAATTTCATTAGTACCAATATACAAATTGCCTATATTTTTACAAAACCATTACCAAAAGAACATTTTTGTACTTTAAGATGCATGCTTGGAATGTTAGATCCAAATATTTAAAATTATTTGTAGTTTGTTCTCATTTTTTATTGTTGTCAAGGGGAAAGAGTAAAATGTTGGTTAGTATTAAGTCTATTTCATGCATACATTTAGGGAGCAACATTATTCATCTCTTGTGCATAATTTTTTTTTTAGAGAAATTTTTTTCAAAACTATGATGAAAGGTCAATTTGCACCTTCAACAAAATCAATACCCAACATTAGTTTGTCATCATAAAAAGGGGGAGATTGTTGGCTTAATGAGCCTCATGTTCAATCCGATCAATTTTGATGATAACAAACGAATGCTTGGATGTTCTAATGTATGTTTTATGTGTTTCAGATATATAAATTGCTAATTACATATCCAATACATCTCACAATATGTTTAAGGAAATTGCAAGAATAGAAGAATGAAAGATAGATCAAAATAGATAATGTGAAGCTCAAGATACAACATTTTAGGTTATATGCATTTATAAATATCTTAGAAATTCATATAAGTTCATTAGCATGAATTAATTTGCTCACAACTTAATATATTATTTTTATTTATTTTAAATAATTATAATGAGGTTAATTTACATAAATCTCTATCTAATTAACATTCAATTATATATTTCATACATAGCATTTGAATTGTCAAAATAATAAATGATATATTATTAAGTGTAATTAGTTTATATATTTAATATAAATAAAAATTTTAATTTAATTTTTAGGTTATATGATAACTAACATATGTATGATTATATATAAATTATATCATAATATTTAAATGACATATTTCAAAATGAATAAAAATATGTGGAATTTTTATTTTAGCCAAAGTCTTTTTTTATAATCAAGGAATTTATATCGATTTCATCTCAATGGATTCCTTGGATTTTGTCCTTTAATTTGATAGGTTACATGACCCATTTTGATTAAAATTAAATTTAATATGACTTTTCAAACATTAGCTAATTTTAATAATGAATGCATGCAACATTCTTTGAATATAATAAAGCCATATTTGATTATTTTTGACTTGCCCATGTGAATAGCTAAATTTTGGCTATTTAAATTTAATATTTATTTAATATAAATTTTTTTTATTGAATATTAAATTATTATATGATAAAATGACCTTCTTACTTATAGAAAGCCCTCATTCTCTTCAAGAAAGCATTCCTCATTCAAATTCAAAATCCTTCCAGTAAATCTATGAGAAAATTTCCTAGATTTTTCTTTCAAGTGTTCTCCAAATATTGCAAGATCAAATCCTTGGTTTGGAAGCTTCAACATCTTCAACTAAGTAAGATTTCTCAAATTACTTGAGTTCATTTTCTTAATCTTAATCCCTTTTAAGTTGTTCATACTATTTTCATTTTTTATTTATTCTTTCCAATTTATACTTTTGGTGGATTAGTCTTTGGACATCAAAGTCTAAGTTTTTCACATCAAAGTTTCTTCAATCATTTTTTGAAAAACTTTTATGATAGTTTATAGGATTTATTTCAACTTATTGAAACTTTTACCTTCCTACAAATTTCTTTTGGTTTCTTGAAATATTTTTTCATTAGTCTTATTTGATAGATCATTTATTCTTAGATCTATTTTAGAAGTATTTTAATTAAATTAATTTATTTGACGAAATTATTTTCATATTTTAGATCTCTCTTTTTTAATTACAAGCTTATTAGCTACTTAGATCTATCATATACTAATTTTTTTAAGTATTTTGTGATTATTTGAATTAATTGAAAGCATCTTTTTGGTTAAAATAAAATAAATTATTCCTTGCTGAAATTTATTTTATTGTGCAAAAGAATATTATGAATTTATTTTGAAATCATTTTTATATTAGTCTACAAATTGTAATAACATAAACATCTTAGTAAGATCACTTTAAAATATTTATTTTATTATTTCTTATCAATATTAAGTGAGCATTTTATCTTGCCAAATTTTAAGTTGTAAAGTGATCATTTATAAGTTGTGAGATCACTTTATGAATTGGATAGCTTGGTATATTTGTGAGAAATATATTTTATCAAAATTTAATATTTTTTATTTTTTTCGTCTTGTAAAATTTATATTGGGGTTGTACTCGCCCCTTTGTAGGAGAGTACATATTATTGTAAGGGATATACTTGCCTTGTTATAGGAGAGTACTATTTTTAAGCTATTTTGCATTTTAGATTTAGTAGATTTTAGGGGTGTGGGTGATGGGCCAGTTTTGGGGTTTGGCCGAACCACATAAAATTGTGTGCCTTTTGTCTCTCTTTACTTTATTATACTTTAATTTTTGCTGCATTAAGAATTATATCTTGTCATTATAAAATCAAAAATTAATTTTCTACTAAAACTTTTAAAATTTTTCATATCGAACCTATAGGTTTTGGTTTATTTAGTTTATTTATTCTAATTTTTATTTATTTTATTTTATATATTTAGGTTTATGTTTTAATTTTATTTAGTTTAGTTTATTTATTTTTGGTTTATTTATTTTAGTATAGGTATTTCTT